>JAUKNK010000241.1:257500-320000 GCA_030765055.1 Mantis religiosa | reverse complement strand
ATGAGAAACTATTGAACAGAGCTTGTGCACATTTCTGTATTCTTATTTGTGCGTGTCAATTTTCAAGTAAATATATTTAAAATTTAAAAAGTTAACAAAATTCAGTTACAGTGTCCGTTACTTTTATTCGAAATTGCGCAGGCTCAGTGGCTCAGTGGTTAGACCGCTTGGCTCTCACCAAGGCGGCGCGGGTTCGATCCCAGGCGACCGCAAAGTGAGATTTGTGGTGGACAACACGGCGCTGGGGCGGGTTTTCTCCGGGACCTCCGGTTTCCCCCGCCATCTCATTCCACCGGTGCTCCATCTTCATCTCATGTATCATCAGTGTCACCGCCTGCGGTGCCGTATGTAGTAAAAGCGGGCGTTAAACACTACACATTTCGAAATTGCGCTTTTGAGTTACATCTGCTAACTTTGGACGTATCCACACTTTACGGTTTAAAACTAGCTATAATAATAATAATAATAATAATAATAATAATAATAATAATAATAATAATAATAATAATAATAATAATAATAATAATAATAATAATAATAATAATAATAATAATAATAATAATAATAATAATAATAATAATAATAATAATAATAATAATAAATATATTTAATAATAATAAACCTGTGTTGTCGTAATGTTGCCAGTCTTTGTAGCGTGAAGGTAGCGTGTTCAACAGGTCCCGAGTTCTGGATTTTACCTTATCCTGAAAGATGAATTTCGGATAACTCTAATCTCTATGGAACCTGGGCTCATCTGAGCATCATTTCATCCAATTAAATAAAAGATGCATTACCGTCTGGCAAGTCAAGTCGAGAGTTGTGTGACTCTGCCCTAGATATGCATGAACAACCTTCCTGTCTCCTCGTTCGCAGTGGACAGTTGAACATCACCTGCAATTGCTACCTGCTGAGGTGGCCGTGCGATCATGTGAAATCAGGGCGCGATTTTTTTTTTTCCCATGATGATCCACGACTTCTACCGTTGCTAGGTTATGCATGAATTGCTAGTTGTAGGATTGACGACCTCTTTCTATGAACAATGGAACTAAGCACAAGACAGATAGAAAGGAAATAAAATAATGACAAAAGAATCAAGCATATTGACAGCGTTGAAAACGTTGGCACATACTGATGTGCCTGAATTTAGTTAATGCTAATGTATAAGATATTTTAACTTAGCTTTGCTTTGCAAGTGCCCAAAGTGCGTGTGTTACCTGTGAGAGTTATAAATACGTGGGCTTTCAAAGGTCTGTTGCTACATCCACGGTGGTAAAACAGCAGCCTTTGCTTTTATGGCAAAATGATTTATTTATCTTTTTGAGGGTACCTCTTGGCTTAAGATTCAGGTCATTGATTGCTCCTTTAATGTGTATAAACACATATAAATATATCTCTACCACATGCAATTATGGAGAAAATTATGGAACGCTCTCTGAAATTAGTGACGCTGTAGCACCCCATTTCCAGCAGTTCATTTCAGCGCAACTGTCTTATTATGCAGAGATTGTATAAGCTAATCCTGATATGTTTTATTGGTTAAATATATACATTTGGATAAAAAATACAACCAAACTGTACCTTATCAATCTTCAAGATAAGGAAACCATGCTTAGTTCATTTGAAAACGATATACGAAATAATGACAGTTATTTTATAAAGTATATTTTATTAATTCAAGTGTAAACTCACAGAAGGAATCTTAGGGATTGTCACACTGAAATTTAGTATAAATTGATATTAGTATTCCATAACTTTTAAATAGACTTAGGGGCCATGATTTTCAAAATTATTTTAATTTGTTATATTATAAATACTTATATTTATGTAATGTAGATTAAAATTCACAATAATTGTTATTTTTTCTAGAAGGTTTAGGTTTTAAAATTACTTTTTAGACAATTCACTTTTTCAAAATGTTCCACACGATAAGATTTGTATCCAGTTCTTCTGAAATTTGTGTAGTTTGTCTAAACATACTCAATTTAATGTCACTTTTTTTTTCTTTCCAAAGTATTAAAGCTATTAATTTTTAAAGCCACAATAAACTTCAAAACTCTTAAAAATTTCAAACCGCAGAATTAAAGAATTAATTTCTGTTTTGGTAAGGCTATTAAAGCAAAAATGTTTTTATTTTTTAATGATGATCAGCATTACATGTTTTACAGATCCTTGTTAATTAAAAACAACATTGTGTGTAACCTATGTATTTGCTTTAACCAGGTAGATGACTTAGAATTTTAAAAATTAAGTTGTTTTGCTTTTATAACATCGTGTGGAACATTTGGCATAGGATTCATAAATTGAGCTTTAACATTAACATTTAATAACTCGGGAACTAAGAGGTACACTGAAATTTGAAACCATCTAATATTTAAGACAACATTTGAAAATAATTTGGCTTATTTTATTTCAGCCAATTATCTGTTTATTTATTTGACTAAATTGCTCGAAGACTTAACCAAAATCACATCTGTGTAGCATCGCCTTAAGAAGGCAGTTTTACTTCGTGCATTGAAGCTAAAATCCAGCACATTTTCTTAACAAAATGTAAATGCATTCACAAGGTGAAATTTCAACACTTGCTGCCTTATTGCCATTGCTTCCATATTGGATTATTCTTGTATGGATCAGAGAACTCCGTTATTGAAAGCCGGTAAAGTGCTTGAAGAAGAATAACGATTTTAAGATTTCCATTGCACATGCAATAAAATTGGTAAAAAGAATTGAAACCCTCAAGAAGGATAAAGAGGGCGGAGATAAAAGTCGAGGACTACGTTTTTCTTTTTCTTTTTTGTCAAGAAAACATAGCGGTTCTAAGGCGTTTTGCTCTAAATGTTCTGAAAGCTTTTACTTCTCCTTGTCAGTGCCTTCTGAAGCGTGCACTTGGGTTCGCTCGTCCCTTGTTTTTTTTTTTTACTGCCACCTGTCGCGCATTCAAAACACAACTTCCAACAGTCGTTCACTTCATAAACTATGCAGCACCAGGTAATATTTTGTTGTGAACCTGTGTCCGCCCATTTTAATCCATCCTTATGTTGTCTACATCTTCCGGTTTGTTTTGCATGATTTCTAGGAATCTGACAGGTGATAGAGTTTGAGGATCTCGTAATTTTTAAAACATTGGTAGCAATGCGCTTTCTCTTTCCGTAAAATGCATCAGATGTTGATGCAGTTTCAATTATGAATATAGAGCAGAATGTTGTAATTTTGGTAAGTGGTATCCCAGTACAATCCGACATAAAAGTGAAAGTAGGTTCTCAGGTTATATTAATAAGCCACTCAATATTATTTAAATAGACTAGGTGACTTTTACTTTTTCTGCTTCACTCTTACCTATGAGTCCATTTTCATCCAAAAGGTCAGCGGAAATTTGAGGCTTCTGAATCCAGATAAATGACTTCTAAAAAATGTGTGTATGTGTGTGTATGCGAGTGTTATTTTAAGTTCAGCTTCTTCCACAGGTGGAGTACGAACATTGTCAATAGAGGTAGCATGAGTGTTAATATTTTTCCGGTAATATGAGGTTAAGAATGATTTTTCACAATAATTATTTCGAGAAGTGAGATCATCAAATAGTTATGAAATGAGCATAGATTGAAACTAAAATTAAATTGCCATGGAAAACTAGCAGCACAATTAGTACAAGTTTATTAATTAATAACCTAGCTAATTTAGAGGTAGCCATGTTTGTCAGTTGCTGCATTTTAAATGATATGAATGCTTGTCAAAACAAATACGATGCTATTTCTAAAATGTTAATAATATTTTATTGAAACAACATATAAAACAATGAACTAAGAAACAATTAAGGGAAAACATTTAATAATTATTATTGATTGCGTAGTTATTTTTTTGCATTGGGTTACCAGTTGAATTTTGGTACTGCTCTTCCTTTTCGTTTCATTTATACCCCGCCTTTAACTGCAATGGTCATATCGGCGGCCGTTCTCCTTTGGAACATATCGAAGATGTTAACTTCGTATTCGTTGGGTTTTAATCATTAGGTCACGCACACATTCGCACTCTCATTCATACTTTCACCCTCTGGGGAAGATGAGGACTTATTTTGGTTGGAGAAAAATCCCCACCCCCAACGCCGGTAATCGAACCCAGGATCCCTAGCATGGCAGGCAGGTGCTCTACCGACTGAGCTACGGGATCAGTTAGGTACTGATCCTGTTCTTTGTCTTTTAAGAGATTAAGTTGTCTACATTATTATATTAGCAATCTTTTGATTAACAAAGCGGCCTAAGCGATTTCACACAATGCATTCCCATAAATTAAACAGAAGTTCACTGTGATGAAATACTATCAGTGTAGTGATCGAAGGTGCTTTATTATCAGTGGCTTTTATTGGTTTCCTGTCTTCTATAATGGAATATTGATTGCTACTATCAACAAAATCTCTACCACAAACCACCCTTTAAATGCAACTGTCTAGCATACATTTAATATACATGACAAAGTTATATGTCTGAAATTTTGGCACGTGCTTAATATTACACTGTGGCATGTGTTAGTTGGTTTCCAACTTCACTTGCCCATAAGTTAAGTGTTGATCCTGGGAAGACAGGTAGTGGTGGCGTGACGTCAGCTCCGTCAGTTCTAACCAGCAAATATGCCCCCGAACGAAACACAGGTTAGCGTGTGACGTCACCGCGCTGCTGCCCAAGAGGAAGGGAATAGTTTTATGTGTTAGGGTTCCGACAGCGTAGGAAAGACACGAAAATCGGGTATTAATAATATGTACAACTTAAATCTTGGGTTCGGGTTTGGACATAGCTAATTTCATAACAGAAAAAAAAAAATTGTTCGCATACATTTGTCGAGCCAGACATACACATTGTCCGTGCGGCAGGTGAATACAACCTCGGAAATCTGGTTTGGGGGACATTCTTGTAAAAATCAGCCAAGTCTTTCTTGTGTGTATATTTGTCCTTCAATAATTCGTCACATTGTAAATTTAACAGTTCCATTTGGTACGTTGTTGTCATCGTGTGCGGTACACCCTACTGAACACTCAGATTCTGTACCCACAGCGCCATTTATATAGCCAACTTGGTACTACACGGCTCTTGCCTGACGTCACACGCACTGCAGGCCTCGCTCCCGGCTGAAATACGTCACAACTCTCGAAGCTGTTTTCCTCTGGTGTTGATAGTTGCTTGGAGTGACCTGCATTATTTAAACATATTTTCTGATCATACCGGAATTATTGACGGATATGTTTTATAATTTTATAAAAAATATGATAGGGAGATGTGTAAATAACTGCCATAAATAATGTATGTATATTAAATCAATGCATAATGTGATTGAGTTTCAGCCGTTAGCTAGCGAAGGTAAGATTTTGTCAGAGGATGGGAGTCATTAGCGATACAATTTAGGTGGTTAGACAAAAGAAATTAGGTTACTGTAGGGAAGAAAATCACTATCAAGATGTTCCTGGAATTCAGTGTGCTCAGCTATATGCAGGCCATAAAAACTATCTATGCATATGATTAGACAGAAGAATAGGCTGTTTTTTAAGAATAGTTTGTTGAAGAACAGATAGAGAAGAAACGTGAATGTAACCACCAAGTATTTTCCCTAGTTATACAAAGTGTAGACACCGAAATTTGATACGTACTTATTTAAGGGTTAAGTAACTATTCCTGAATAATAAAAGTATATTCATATGTATTAATTAACTAGAATGATAAGTAGTATTTTAAATTATGCCTTCACAGCTGCTTTATAAACAAATCTAAAGCAGCTTTTAACACAAATGGACAAATGTAATTGCATAGTAAAGTAGAGATACACAGTTAAACAAATCAAAAGTATTATAAAGCTAAAATAAAAAATTAAGTAACCGCTTACTGAATGTGTTAAGAGTGAATATTTAAAGGCGTGTACTCTGTGTCGTGTTTAGATGGGGACCATTTTTGCTCACAGGCCACATGTTGCACATCCTCGGGTTTACGATGTTTTGACGTCGCGCGTACAGCTGTTCTTTATAGATATAGGTCGAGGTGTTCCAGCTGGAGTTAACAAGAGGTGGACATCATTTTATTGCTTTTAAATTTAACTTCGTATTTCCTCTCCTGATCACCGAGTTGTGCTGTTCGTATGCTCAAAAGTTCACGCAAACTGGAACAGGATTTCAAAATGGAGTGATGAAATGAGAAAATCTTCGAGTGGAATATCTCGAAGCCCCAGGTTGGGAAGCCATTTGGAACAAAATTTCAGATGGGATGGCGCAATTCTGCCCGTTGTTGAGGCGACTTTTGCGACAGGTTCTCTGGGTTGGGAAGCTGCGTCCTGTCCTTGGGGATGGTGTCCATGTTTCGGTATCGAGGTTTCTCTCAGATCCGGCGTCTCAGGATGTGTTACATGTTGTCCACGGCTGCTGCTGTCGAAGCATGAATATCCATTAACTAGGGTTTACCTCAGACGGGAATTGTAGTTAATTTACTAAATGAAACGAAATAATTGTTCAACTTCCTTTAAATTATTCCAATTTTTAATTCAGTATTAAGTTAACAAAAAAAGTTGTGACATAAATTAATAAATAGCTTAAACGTCGGTTTTTTTCACAATACTAACTTGAAATCGAGTTCCCTTACACTAATAAGGTTTTGTTTCTTAACTCGACGATGTCGATACATAGGATCACAGAACATAGAATGACACTAACTCTGGCTAATCTGAAATTATTGAATTTGCGTTGATATGGCAGTTCAATAATTTCTCATTGGTTCACGTCAACTTCCGTGAACCCTCTTTTCATTGCCATATTAGGTAATTTACATAATCTTTTGCTTATATCTTACTTAAATAATTTAGCATCGAAATAAGGGTTTTTATATATAATTTTATAATTATCTTTCCTTCGTTCCTGCCTATTCAATCACAAGTTTACCTTCAATTGTTTCTTAATCTCGTTCACGTTCCACTTTTACCGATTTTTGTTTAATATTAATATTTAACTCTAAATAACATTATCAAATAAATAGATAATATTGATTTTTCGGGCCCAAATTAAAACAACGGTTACAGAACGGAACACAGTATTCACATACATTCTATCACTTCTTATTGCCGGTAGAGAACGTGTTGTATTTCTTCCAAAAAGTTTAAACAGAAATTAGTTCATCAGATAAGTATACACGTTTTGAGGCCCCTAAATCATAAACCTTTTTACTTTCTCTGCCTATACCAAGCTGACGCAGCAATTATATTCCACCCAAAAACTGGATTTCGAGATTTCAGCTGAAATGCTGGTTTTGAGGCCCCTGAATAAAAAGGGAATTAGGAAAGATGTGTGTGTGTCTATATGCAAATTTTATTTTATCTGCTACATACAGTAAAATGGAAGGTATTTTCAGCCAAAATTTCGATGTCGAGATTTCGATGAAAAATATGTTTTAAGGCTTCCTGAATAAATAAAGAACTTCAGAAAAAAAAACATCTTGTGTGTGTGTGTGTGTGTGTGTGTGTGTGTGTGTGTGTGTGTGTGCGCGCGCTTTTTTGTAATTTACGTCCTCCAACGTTGTTATATCGGACGGTGAATGAATTGGGTGAAATGATGCTCAAATGAGTCTAGGGTCCATGGAGCTTAGAGTTGCCCGACATTCTTCTTGAAGGATAGGGGAAAACCCTGCAGATACCTTATCCAGGTAGCTAACCCTGACCGAGATTCGAACTCGGGACCTCTTGAACGTGAAGCAGACACGCTACCATCTAAACTACCGAGGCGGGCGTGTGTGTTTGTCTGTGAACAACGTAATTAATAACGAAAACTTGGTTACATACCAAACTTTGTGTTATGTTCAGCATCTTGCAAGGTTTTGAAGAAAATCTCCCAAGCTCAAACTAGCCTTTTCATAGAACAATTTTCGAAAATTCTCATTTTTAAAACTATTTTATAATTATTTTAACATGCCATACGTTTGTGATATTTTCAAAAACACTGAATACTAAAATAGTAATTTTATGTCCAATATATTTTTTTGGCAGATAACTATTTTCGAGATGTTTCCTTCGACTGGTTTGCATTTACAAATGCCTATACTTCTCTCAAATAGGAAGTCATTATTCTTGTGTACTGACGATACAGAGAGAATAGAATATGAAGGCATTATACAGCGACGCACACATATACACGGACATATTTTCTTTTCTAAAAACACTGTTTTTGGAGTTTCTAAAAATTTAAGAGAAAATACACATGTTATTAAGTGACCAGTGTCTAATGCCACACTGCTCTCGATTTGCTATTAAGAAGTCGTATTCCCTGTTGGGAATGAACCTCAATGTAAAATGCTACAGTTGACGAAACATACTAGTTATACAATGTTTGCAAAGTCAATGTGTAGATGAGGTCGCAGTATGACCTCGGGTTAAAGCGACTTCAAAAATAACATAAAACAAAAACTGATTTTGAAAGAGTTTTGACCTGGCTCAGTAGTTCATATAATAAGGTTGAATTCGAAAGTTAGAAGGTCATATTGGATTAGCAAACTTCAATGACACAACTGAGACTCGAGCTACGTATATCCAGTGTCGACGCTCTTGATGGCATCGCGGGTTCGAGTTACGTCTGCGTCTCTGTGAATGTATTTCTTTGTCAATTAAATGAAAAAATCTGATGTAGTACAATCACATGACTTTCTCTATTCCTGTCCAATCTCTTGTTACAAGCACTTATTGTCTTATCTATCTCGTCAGTGGTTAGCCGTTGGTCTACTGATCACAAACACGCAGGTTCAAACCCCACCCAGACCATTGGTTTTTAAAAGCGCTTAAAAGCGATAATTTACTGGCACATAATGTAACTCCTGTGGGATGAACTTTTGGCATACTGGCGGTAATCTTATGACCCCATCGTTAATAAGCAATATTCATTTTGTTCGATAAAATATTCCCCGCTAAAATGCCATGGTGCACTGGGTTTCTTCATCTCTCTGCCAGACGTTTCACTTGCAACTGCGGCAAGTACCATCAGTGGTCTTTTAGCCCGAAATCTTTTACTGGACAAGACACCGACCGTGAAAGCCTTCGTTTATTCTTATTTGTTTTCTGTAATCAAATTAATCGGAAGAAACGTTTGCAGATATTTGTCTTGTGGGTAAAAGGAAATAGGCTTAGCTATAGCCAAGTGTTTTAAGAGCTACTCGCTATGTGACCCTTTTGAAATTTCATTATCTTTGCAGCCCGCCTTGGTAGCGTGGATGGTAGCGTATCTGCTTTACGTTCTAGAGGTCCCAAGTTCGAATCTCGGCCAGGTTGAGTTACCTGGATAAAGTTTTCTCCGGGGTTTTCCCTTATCCTGGAAGACAAATGTCCGGTAACTCTCAGCTCTATAGAACCTGGGCTCACTTGAGCATCATTTCATCCATTCCATTCATCGTCCGATAAAATAATAATAATAATAATAATAATAATAATAATAATAATAATAATAATAATAATAATAATAATAATAATAATAATAATAATAATAATAATAATAATAATAATAATAATAATAATAATAATAATAATAATAATAATAATAATAATAATAATAATAATAATAATAATAATAATAATAATAATAATAATAATAATAATAATAATAATAATAATAATAATAATAATAATAATAATAATAATAATAATAATAATAATAATAATAATAATAATAATAATAATAATAATAATAATAATAATAATAATAATAATAATAATAATAATAATAATAATAATAATAATAATAATAATAATAATAATAATAATAATAATAATAATAATAATAATAATAATAATAATAATAATAATAATAATAATAATAATAATAATAATAATAAAGGAATATCTTTGCATGCACGCCAAGAGATAAACATATAACCAGTTTCTGTTTGAGAAAAGTATAAGTACGAATTTGAAAATTGAAATTAATAATTCGGAAGTGTTTAGCTCCAGAAAAGTTTATTTGACATTAACTGATCTAAATGTTTATGTATTAAGACGTACAATAGTGTAGTCGTCATTAAGATAGTTGTCTCATGTGTATATGAGAACTCCTGGTGGTTTACCGGAAAGAATGAGAGGTACTTGGAGAAAGTAACGTCATGCTGGGATGTTGCCTTGGTGGCTCAGTGCTTAAGATCAGCCGGACGACCCGTAGCACGAATAGAATTTTTCTGTCTGGTTCTATCTATCCAAATCATGGTCTGCACTCGGCTAGTGTGGAAGAACGATTAAATTTCCATCAATTAACCTAATAGTTGTAACTATGAAGCCTGGGACTTATGTAAGTACATACACCATAGTAAGTTGGCACAAAAGATGTGTATCTCATTGTATATGAGAACACCTAGCGGTTTACCGGGAAATATACGAGTCAGTTGGAGAATTTAATGCCATATCGGCACGTTGGCCATGGTAGCTAAATGGTTAAGAGCAACCGGACGGAGATTCGTGGTTCAAATCCCGGCTATGACATTGAATTTTTCAGTCTGACTCTACCTATCCAAATACTGTAGTGTTTTAATAAAAATCGTCAACCGTTTTGTAGAAAATAGAAAAAAATCGAAAAATGTTCCATATAAAGTGTAGCTTGGTGTGTAGGGATTTTCTTGAAAATCTTCGTATTGCATCCTTTGAACAAACTAAACTTAAATACCAAGTTTGGTGTATAACCGATTTCTGGTCTTTGAGAATGCCTTTGACTGATATGGATGTTCAAATTATTTGTAGTGATCTAGTATTTCTTAAATTGAAGTTAAAACTATTGTATGAAGGACGATTAAAAGAAAATTAATGAGAGGATAGATAGATAGATAGTTTTATTCACCTTAGGAATATACAATATTCATGGCTTCGTCAAATTTGTACCCATAAGAATAATACATTTCTTATGAGTAATACAATTATGAATAATACAATAGTAATTAAATAATACAATAGTAGTTAAATAATACAATAGTGATTAAAGTAATGCAGTAGTAATTAACAGAATAATAATACAAATAGTAATTAAGAATAAGGAAACTTAGGTCACATAATGGGTTTAATGTATTACATTTTTAAGAACTAGGCTGTAAGAGACATAATTTTTACCAACAAAAAAAAAAAAAAAAAAAAAAATCAATATTTACTTTATTATTTAATTTTACTTCTTAGAAACTCATCTGTTGTCTGTGACATTACTTTTAGTAGGATATTTTTTACAGCTTTTCTGAATATTACAAGTATCACCTCCGAAGTTGCACAGGTATTTATTCACAAACATCATTTTAGGAAGCATTGATATGTTGATCATGTTTTAAGTATTCTTCCACTGAATAATAGCAACCTTCTCTTAAAAATGATTTTAGTCAGTTTAAACCTTTTTTCCGATGTTATACTTTTAATGCCATCGGGTAGTTTGTTATATAATAATACTGCTTTATGTTCGAAGCTATGTGTGAATAAAGTTGTATTGTGGCTTATAATGCGTAGATCTGATTTACTTCTTGTATTATGTGTATGTATCTGCGAATTTGTTTCAAATTGAGCAAGTACAATTCTTGTCCTAACTAGAGCTTCATATATATATATATATACATACAGGGTAATGGAAGTATTTTTAGTAGTTTAAAATATGGTTTACAGCTGGTGGTGAAAGGAATACTTACTATATAACGAATAGCCCTTTTCTGCAGTCTAAATATTTTTGATACATATTTAGCATTTCCCCAGCTAAGTATACCATAAGACATTACAGAATGAAAATAAGCAAAATAAATAATTCTCAACACATTTGTGTTTACAGACTCCCTCATTGATTTAATAACGAATGTAATTCTGCTTAGTTTCAATTCTAGTTGCTGAATTTGTTTTTCCCATTTTAAATGTTCATCTAACCATATTCCTAGAAATTTGGTATTTGATTCATAGAGTAGTGATTTATTCCCTAAATATATACTTGGGAATTGAGCAGTGTTATTTAGTTTGTGGTGAAAGCCTATAGCTACTGATTTTTCTTCATTTATTTTTAGCTTATTTTTTAAAAACCAATTGACAATTTTTGTATTAAAAGTATTATTATAGCTTAATACCTCATTCGAGGTTTTCCCAGTCATTAATATGCTGGTATCATCGGCAAAGAGTGTCAAATGGATAGTTACCGTCATTTTAGTATAACTTTATCTTTAAAGGGGGATGATTGTTTTTGTACATGACCTATAATTTTCGTTATTTTGGTGGAGAAAGTAGTGCATTTCAGCCAAAAATTCAATTCCGAGACTTCAGTTGAAATGCGAGTCCCTTGAATAAATAATATTTGCTGAAAAAGAACGCGGTCGCTATGGTGAACTCAAGAATAGAAAGTCCGTTGAAAGCCATACTCGTTATTTAAATTCAACATCTTCCAGAGATTTACATTCAGCGTCTTCCCTTCAACCTAAACTATCGTTAACGTAAAACTTTTTTTTTTTTCAAAAACTTTTATTTCATCAGAAATGACTGGCAATTTTATAAGTAAGGGGTAAATTATAGAATCTTGAATGTGTTTGGGAGTAGTATTTTCATTCTAAATGAATTTTGGATAAGCTGTAAACAACAAGAAATAGAAAAAAAACTTACTACATAAAAAATGCAGGTCTCTTTAAATATTTAATTTGTCATGTTTATGAAGGGGCAGTGACAGTCATTTTCGAGATATTCCTTGTTATTGGTTTAAAGTTCCAAATTCCATGTCCTGGCCATGGAAGAGAATAAAGGGACCAACCTAAGCCCATGTATTGTCCTGTTCTCGCTGTACTAGAAGGAAAAATGAATATTTTGTTTACTAACGACAGTCAGTTGCCAGAATCACAGCGGAATTTCCTGCCGTAGGAGTTCATTACATGTCAGTGTACATCCTTACAAGGAAACATGACATAAAACAATTTCCACAAAGGTTTATCTCGATTAACTTGAAACATTCGGAAGAGTACACGCTTTAAAGCATAGTTTATCCAAAAATGAGTTGAGGTTATATGAGTGCGTGTGTTTTGTGTGGAATGTTTAAGTGAAAAACCACAGATGGTGTAAGAGCAGCTGCTGTAGGTCCAGTAACCAGTCACATTACTGCACAGACTTGTAACTTTCGTACAGAGTTAGTCAAGTTGATTCGTTAGAAAAAGAATATAAGAGAGGGGTCATCAAAAGGTGAAGAGACTAACTGGGAGCTTCTGGTTTACAAAGCTTGTGCTAGTTCAGATCCTTGAATGAATGAATGAATGTGTGTGTGTGTATATAAGGGCGCTCAATTGCAGAGGTTATTGCTTTAACTGAGCAAGTGCATCTATCGAGTTTTGAGAAATCTGCTAATATGCCCTACCTTCTACACACGACATGAATCAAATTTTGCAAAATCTGATTTCACAGAACGATGCAGAAAGTGAAAATTAAGCCGATACTATATATAACTTAATTTCGTAGAATTTTGCATCCACTGAGTTTTGAAAAAACGCTCAATTAAGAAAATTGTAAAGAAAGTCACAAATAAAATACATGTACGAGTACATAATTAAGGCAAACGCCACACAAAAAAGAAAAAAAAAAAAAACCTTGTGTTTAGGGAGGTTAGGGTCAAACAGGGATGTGGGCCAAAGTTTTTGAACGTTTGGCAATAGCTCTCTCACCGCTCAGAGGAACCAAGAGAGATTTGGTTAGGGACCCCGGGATCGCCAGTCCCGTACCTACTACATCCTGGGGGATCAGATTCTTGACTGGACAAGTACTTTGGTGTTCATTGGAAAATGTATTTATAGTGTTAAATTTATTCATTATACTGACTTGACAGGTCTCTTTATTTGTTTAAAATGGGTGTCTTGGGTCAGATACCTGTAAATATAAGCAGACTAAATATGTGTATTAGAGAGAGAGAGAGAGAGAGAGAGAGAGAGAGAGAGAGAGAGAGAGAGAGAGAGAGTAATAGTAAGTGAGAGTGAAAGTAGCAAGGATGGGTATTTAGCCCGAAGTGAGGAAGGTGATATGAAATGGATGAAAGGAAACGTGACGATGGGGCAATTGAAGGAATGAATGAATGGCGGGGAAGACCTCCAAGCGCTTATGTATTTTTCCATCTCAAATCCTACATTCGTGGTGAGATCGAACCTAGCATCCATGGCGTCAGCCCTTCATAATCACTCAATGAATGTAAATAGAAAACAAATATATGATTAGGAAAGCTAGCTCTTAAATTACAAAGTTTAAATTGGTAGCTATAATAATTTGATTCGTAGATAATTGTCCTCTGTGCTTAATGGGTAAAATCCTAGCCTGGTTCCCGAGGTCACGGGTTCAAACCCAGCGGAGGGCGATGGTTCCTTTTTTAAGTAAAAATTCTTAGCATGGCTTCCTTCAGAAGGGAAGTAAAACTGAAGGTTTTGTGTCATAGATTTATGGCACATACAGGAACCTTGAGCCTGACAAAGAGGTGTCTGAGGTAAACTAAAACACTTTAAAATGGGACGCTGAGAGTCACAGAAGTTAGTGTCCATAAATAAATTATTCACACTTAGCACCGTTTTATGATGATTATTATTATTATTATTATTATTATTATTATTATTATTATTATTATTATTATTATTATTATTATTATTATTATTATTATTATTATTATTATTATTATTATTATTATTATTATTATTATTATTATTATTATTATTATTATTATTATTATTATTATTATTAATTATATGTTCATTTATTTGTATTATTCTTTGTATCGATCTCGTACCCATTTGTAGTGATTAGCTTGTGTTCCTTGTATGTACGTGAACACTGAATTTTGGGCAGTCGTTCCCAAGTCGATAACTCCGTATGTAGGGTGTGTGACCCCAGACGGATTGTAACAATCTCTCCCCCAAAATGTTAATCTCCTAGTATAGTGAGGGTGACTCACCCTTCAGGAAGTTCAGTAGCGGCTCACACCATCTACAATAACTTTACATCGCGGTTCAAATAAAACTATCTTCAACTGTTTAATAATTAATATGTGCAGTTAGTCTCAACGTATTAATGTTTGCTTTAGAATATATCGGTGCTGTTTGTGATATTAAGGGATACTGAGACAGCTTTTGGATGAAAATGTCAAAATGTCGTATTTGTTAATTGGTTCATTGTAAATATGGTATCTGTGAGTCAGGTTTTCGTAACATTTTTCACGACTCACCATTTTTAAAAGCCCGACAACTATTTAAATCCTCCGTGGGCTCCATTTTAACATTACTGACTTTCTCAGTGTTTTACCTATGCACATGAAGTGTATTCCTTCCATTTAAATTTGCTCTGATTTGTATGTACATGTTCATACATAATATTAACTGTACATTCCAAATATTAAGGAATGCACTGGTTGCTTTATTCATTATAACACACAAAAATAAGTTTATAATAAAAAAACAAGGGAATCTTTTAACACAATTTTCATAAAAAATTATTTCATTTCTCTACAACTTATAAAATAAAAGATCATTTAAATCCTTGCATTTATTTTCAATGTACTGAGGTATGATAGGTAAATCACTGTCATGCTTCTCTGATGAATGTGAATGTGCAAGCTAGTTTTAGAAAATTCTCATATTTATTCAATAATTACAACTATGTATTTAATTACAACAGGTATCTCAGAATTATTTGAGCTGGAGTTTTGAGGTTTTGCACACCCATTTCTTTATTCGTTCATCTCATGTTTGCCAATTTTGAATTAAATATCTTTAATATAAGTAAAAAGTTATAAAATTTAGTTCCAGCGACTTACTGTGCTCTAAGTACTTAAGTCCCAGGCTTCATGGTTAAAGCACCATTAAAAAGGTGTGCATCTCATTGCATATGAGAACCCCAAGTGGTTTACCGGGAAATATACGTGTCAATTAGAGAATTTAATGTCATGTTGTCATGTCCATAGTAGCTCAAGGGTTAGAGCGGCTGGACGGAAATCGGGAGATCCGTGGTTCAAATCCCGGCTATGGCATCGAATTTTTCGGTTGGCTCTACTCATCCAAACCTTAGCCTACGCACGGCTAGTGTGGAAAAAATGATTAACTTCCATGAATATACCTTTCATTTGTAATGCAGTTATTTTAATCATATGGTGTTTTAATCAAAAATTTATTGCCGTTTTTTAAAAAATTGAAATTATTGGGATGGGACATTTCATTCAAAATTTTGGTATTACATCCCTGGAAGATAGTGAATTTGAATATATCATATTTGGTGAACATATGCATACAGATACTTTTCAATTTATTGTTTTATTCAGTGAGTTTCAAAACATGCATTTCCGGGAAAATTTGGTATGGAATTTTTGGGTAAAATAAAATATTTTTCTTATTACTGTAATTATATATGAAGTAGAAAAAGTAAAAGCACACTGATTCTGTTAACACTTTCACAGTGTGTATTTAGTATAGTAGTATTTAGGTTTGATTGTTACATTTATGGAACTGACATGATGATGATGATGATGATGATGATGATGATGATGATGATGATGATGATGATGATGATGATGATGATATAGAACCTCCTGCTTGCCGTGTATCAGATAAACCAAGTCTTGGCCTTTATACCTGTGGCAGGTGGTTTTACACCATTACTGGCACGCCACCCGCAGAACAACTGTAATTGTTCTTGGAATAGCGGGTTTCACATTTGCAGTCCACTATCATATATAATGGATGTTACACTTGACCTGAACGGAAATGTTAAACGTTTCTTTACCTTTCCCAATAGAACGCCGGCCGCCACTGCACAGGCGGGCGTCCCCCTTGACAGTGTTGCAATTCTTTCAAATGATGTGCACTTCAAGGTAAATATCGGCGGGCCTTTTGTAGTTCGTTGGTCCTTAGCTCGTGGGTTCGCGGATAATCAAGACCTCAGTGTTCTCTCTCACTTGTAATTTCTGTATCAGTATATGACCCTTCAAAAACACTAAAATATCTAGGCTCAGTTGGTTAGATTCTGGTTTACTGATGCCAAAACTGGGGTTTAAACCCTGCCCAGACCAGCAGTTTTTAAGTGCATTTTAAAGTGACAGCCTAGTATCAGTACATTTACTGGTGTGTAACAAAACTCTTAAGGAGTGAAATTCCTATACCGGAGGCACTGATATGATTCTGGTAATGGCCGGTGTCGTTAATAAACAAACTATCATGTCTCTTTTTAAGACTTGATATCCTTTAACCTGGCAGATTGCATCGGCTGGCAAAAATAGATGTAGATTACAAACGAAGGGCCTATATTTGGAGTATTGTATGTCAGACCAAGTGAGAGAGGGAGGAAGTGGGAGTGCCTTAACGAGAGAGCCAGTGTGGAGTAAAGTCTGTCTAGTCAACGGGTGTGCAGTTCGGACTCAAAAGGAACCTGACCCTCCCGCCCTCTAATGACCGTCATAAATCTATCTGCACACTTCAGAAATGGAACACTGTCATTGAGGACCAATAGCAACCCTGATTTTCTGTAAATGACAGTCGCATGTTTACTCCACGTGGAGTCTCAGTTGCCAAAGTTCCAACTTCCAGTTGACCTGTTTCATTACGTGCAGAAATTCGTCGCGATGTGGAGACCGTGGGAGGCAAATGCGGTGCTAAATGAAGTGGTAGATAACTTTCAGTCAAGTGAAAATAATCAAAGTGATGACAATGGTGTGAATAAATTGGAAAGTGTTGCTGGGCCGAGTTATGTTATGGAAAAGCCTCAAAAAACAAAGTTATAGCGGGAACTGTTTCTAAGCAAATTCAAGCGCTTGTTTTGAACACATATAAATATGTGCTGACAAATAATCTTGATAAGGGGTCGTGGAATGAACATGATGATAAATTCTGGTTATTGACAGAAATACAGTAAGAAATATTGTGACGAAAGGAATACCAAAGACGTGATCAAGTGTGAAAACAAGAGGAAACGTTTCTCTAAAGTAGATAATTTCACATGCGATTTAATTCGCCGAGAAATTTACAGATTCTATGCAAAAGGGAGAGCGCCCACCTTAGACGAATTGGTTGCACATTTGCGAGAAATTTGTGATTTTCCTTATGGGCACTGCACTTTGCGTGGTCTCCTAAAGGAGCTGGGTTTCAAATATCGCATTTTGAATAAGCTAAGGGTTATTATGGAATCTTATCAAAACGAAGAAGTTTCGCAGCAATGGACATAAGATAATTTATTTAGACGAAACCTCGTACGATACCCATGACGTATCGAGAAAGGTGGCAACCTTGCCTAACGGTTTGGGAGAAGGAGGGCCGGGGTTGTAAAACGATTATAAAGGTTCGTCAGAGAAGTCGGCCGACGTGCACACGAGTTAACTAAATAGACTTTACATAACCTGTTCACCTCGGCCCCAGGCGCCTGCCCAAAGCGTTTCGACATCGCGGTTCCAGAGGGCCCTATTTAATCAAAAATAATTACAGAGCTCACATTTCACCACGCTGCAGCGCCACACTCGCTCCTTCGCTGGCACTTCCAATACAGAAAGGGTTGAATGATGCTGAAATGATATGTGGGGAACGGAAATCGCGGAAAGGAAAGTAACCAACCCAACAGTCGCCTATTGTTCGAGATAAACAGTGAAAAAATAATCTGTAGGTTATCGGGGTTCGAACCTGGCACCATCAAAATGTGAGTCCCAACAGCGCGCCGCTATCGGATGATAACGAAAACTTCAGGAACTTGTCACTTTCTAGGCAATTCTTCAGACTGCGAGTCTCCCTAACTTTGTACAAATATAAATCATTCAAAGTGTTTTTCGTCTAATATTTATCAAATTTTTATTCTTCATCAAAACGGAAGTTGTTTTACCTAACAAACCTTTCAAAATAACATATAATTACGCAATATTTTGAATCCATACATTTTTTTTGTACAACTGTGAACACTTTTAACTTCATTATTGAGATAAAATGTCCTAATTTGCAGTATTTAAGTGTAAAATCATTTGTATTGCACTAACATAACTCTCTACCTTGCAAACGCTTATTTCTATAGCTGCTTCATTATATCGAAATAAACATTGTCTATTTCTTAATTTTCTTGCAAATACAAGAAGAATATGATAATGCAGTAGACTTTAAGTGATATGAAAACTTTTAAGAGTAGTCACCATGTGATGTCTTGATATTCATTCTCTATGCATCTTCTAGAAATGAAAAAGCAAACAACTGCTTTCTATTTGAGAAAAGTATAAGTACTTGAAATTTCCAAGAAATATCTCTGGAATGGCTAACTCCTCTTAAAAAAGTGCTTTAATGAGTTCTACATTTTCTGTGCAGGAAGATTTTGTCTATCTCTTACGGTTTACCAGTTAGACAAAGGTCATTCTGTATGAAGTACACTTACGAGGATATTCTCAGAAAACTTAACTACTTACGTTGTATTTAAGATAACCACTGGCGCGACAGCCCTAAGAGAGCCAAGGCCTACCAACCCGACTGTCGGCCGCACGCCCATTTACGCAAGGCAGAGGTGCGCGATCATCCAACCGATACAGGGAGGAGATGTGGTTAGCATCTCGGCACCTCCAGCCGGATCGTTGGTTATCGTGACTAGGGCCTCTTACCTAGCGTAAGCTCCTCACTTTCCTCACGATGCTGAGTGGGCACCGGTCCTATATCCGGGATCTAAAATCCCCACCACATGGGAGGGATCGAACCCGGGCCGCTTTCCGTCACCAGTGACCAAGGCATGCCACGCCATGGCGCAGGACAATTACATTGTATTAGTCAAGAAAAATCTTTACATTGTTAGAATCCTATTTGAGGCATTCTGGATATTTTTATATGTAAAGTGTGTTCTAGGATGCGGATATTTCTTGAAAACTTCGTGTTGCATCATAATCATCATCATCGCCATCTGCAATTCCGATTAGACAGTATTTGTCTGTTTCAAAACCAAGTAATTCACAGCTGATCCTTCCATCTCTTTTAGATTGTCCGATATTTCTTTTCCCTTGAGATTTGTATTCAAATAGTCTTTTAGGATACGGCCTTTCTTCATCTGTGTTATATGCTCATGCTATTTATTCCTATACGTATCTATCTTTTGCAGAATTCCTTCATTACCTAATTGTTCTCCGATTTCCTGGTTTCTTTTGTGATCTTGCATTCGAAAAATGACAATGGTCTTAACAACCTCATTTCTGCTGCTTCAATTCTTCATGCCAGACTAGTAGTTTATTCCGGCTCCTGCGCCGTAAAGTAACATAGGCATGGCCAAAACTTTATAACATTTACAAATTCCCTTGCCTTACTTAAATTGTACCCCCATTTCTGGGAACTTACATAATGTTTTCTCGGGATCCTTAAGAGTATCGGTAAGAAATATCACAACCAATCCTTGGAAGATGCTTCATGTAAATACTGTGCGCCAGTCTAGTGACTCTATGAAGCTGAATGTAAATACTGTGCGCCAGTCTAGTGACTCTAGGATGCTGAATGTAAATACTGTGCGCCAGTCTAGTGACTCAAGGAAGCTGAATGTAAATACTTTGCGTTAGTCTGGGTGACTCTAGGATGCTGAATATAAATACTGTGCGCCAGTCTAGTGACTCTATGAAGCTGAATGTAAATACTGTGCGCCAGTCTAGTGACTCAAGGAAGCTGAATGTAAATACTTTGCGTTAGTCTGGGTGACTCTAGGATGCTGAATGTAAATACTGTGCGCCAGTCTAGTGACTCTATGAAGCTGAATGTAAATACTGTGCGCCAGTCTAGTGACTCTAGGATGCTGAATGTAAATACTTTGCGTTAGTCTGGGTGACTCTAGGATGCTGAATATAAATACTTTGCGTCAGTCTAGTGACTCTAGGATGCTGAATGTAAATACTTTGCGTTAGTCTGGGTGACTCTAGGATGCTGAATGTAAATACTTTGCGTTAGTCTGGGTGACTCTAGGATGCTGAATATAAATACTTTGCGTCAGTCTAGTGACTCTAGGATGCTGAATGTAAATACTTTGCGTCAGTCTGGGTGACTCTAGGATGCTGAATGTAAATACTTTGCGTCAGTCTAGTGACTCTAGGATGCTGAATGTAAATACTGTGCGCCAGTCTAGTGACTCTAGGATGCTGAATGTAAATACTTTGCGTTAGTCTGGGTGACTCTAGGATGCTGAATATAAATACTTTGCGTCAGTCTAGTGACTCTAGGATGCTGAATGTAAATACTTTGCGTCAGTCTGGGTGACTCTAGGATGCTGAATGTAAATACTTTGCGTCAGTCTGGGTGACTCTAGGAAGCTGAATGTAAATACTTTGCGTCAGTCTAGTGACTCTAGGATGCTGCATGTAAATACTGTGCGGCAGTCTAGTGACTCTAGGAAGCTGAATGTAAATACTGTGCGTCAGTATGGGTGACCCTAGGAAGCTGCATGTAAATACTGTGCGTCAGTCTAGTGACTCTAGGAAGCTGAATGTAAATACTTTGCGTCAGTCTAGTGACTCTAGGATGCTGCATGTAAATACTGTGCGTCAGTCTATGTGACCCTAGGAAGCTGCATGTAAATACTGTGCGTCAGTCTAGTGACTCTAGGAAGCTGAATGTAAATACTGTGCGGCAGTCTAGTGACTCTAGGAAGCTGAATGTAAATACTGTGCGTCAGTCTAGTGACTCTAGGAAGCTGAATGTAAATACTGTGCGGCAGTCTAGTGACTCTAGGAAGCTGAATGTAAATACTGTGCGGCAGTCTAGTGACTCTAGGAAGCTGAATGTAAATACTGTGCGGCAGTCTAGTGACTCTAGGAAGCTGAATGTAAATACTGTGCGTCAGTCTAGTGACTCTAGGAAGCTGAATGTAAATACTGTGCGGCAGTCTAGTGACTCTAGGAAGCTGAATGTAAATACTGTGCGGCAGTCTAGTGACTCTAGGAAGCTGAATGTAAATACTGTGCGTCAGTCTAGGTGACCCTAGGAAGCTGCATGTAAATACTGTGCGTCAGTCTAGTGACTCTAGGAAGCTGCATGTAAATACTGTGCGTCAGTCAGGGTGACTCTAGGAAGCTGCATGTAAATACTGTGCGTCAGTCTAGTGACTCTAGGAAGCTTCATGTAAATACTGTGCGTCAGTCTGGGTGACTCTAGGAAGCTGCATGAAAATACTGTGCGTCAGGCTGGGTGACCCTAGGGAGCTGCATGTAAATACTGTGCGTCAGTCTGGGTGACTCTAGGAAGCTGAATGTAAATACTGTGCGTCAGGCTGGGTGACTCTGGGATGCTGCATGTAAATACTGTGCGTCAGTCTGGGTGACTCTAGGAAGCTGAAATTAAATACTGTGCGTCAGTCTGGGTGACTCTAGGACGCTGCATGTAAATACTGTGCGTCAGGCTGGGTGACTCTGGGATGCTGCATGTAAATACTGTGCGTCAGGCTGGGTGACTCTGGGATGCTGCATGTAAATACTGTGCGTCAGGCTGGGTGACTCTAGGACGCTGCATGTAAATACTGTGCGTCAGGCTGGGTGACTCTGGGATGCTGCATGTAAATACTGTGCGTCAGTCTGGGTGACTCTAGGACGCTGCATGTAAATACTGTGCGTCAGTCTGGGTGACTCTAGGAAGCTGAATGTAAATACTGTGCGTCAGTCTGGGTGACTCTAGGACGCTGCATGTAAATACTGTGCGTCAGGCTGGGTGACTCTGGGATGCTGCATGTAAATACCTTGCGTCAGGCTGTGTGACTGGGATGCTGCATGCGAAAACTGGTCTGACTGCTCTGCTAGGCACTGTTCTACTGATCTGAATATAAGGGTTCAAACCCGGCTCATATCTGTGGTTTTCAAGTGTGCTTAAAAGTGACAGTCCAATGTCAGATTTACTTCATCTCCGACACACTGGTGACTCTAATATGATCCCAAGATTGCCGCCCGCCTCTTCAGCGTAGGTGATGACGTATCACGTTCAAGAGGTTCCAAGTTATTCGGTCAGGGTGGATTATCTGGAGTCCCCCCTCCCCCGATTTTTCCCTTAACCTGAAAGAGAAGTAGAGAGCTATTAACTAGGTATCTACAAGATAGACAAGATGACACTGCTTTTCTCGAGGTTTACATATTAAATACTGATGTATTTGCGCAGCAGTGAGTTGAACTCAGTAAGAGGGTGAAATCACGGGAACATGTGATGTGATGACTCCCCTCATTGTTACAGTTCACCTGTCGGCCTAACTATGCATGTCTTGCATCTGAGTGGTTTGGGGTGTTCATTTATATGTTCGAATTTCTTATTATCGTTAACTCGTAATTACTGTTCGGTTGGTGAAGTGAGTTGTTCCCGGAGTATCGTGGATGCTCGAAAGGCAAGTCACGGTTTCGATTCTCCTTGCGGGGGGACTCTTATGGAGGGTTTACTTGGTTGGTACACGAATGCTGGAGTGGATTATTTAACCTCTCGAACGTTCACCCCCTCCACTTGCTGTTATTTAATTGCCATATCATATTTCAGAGCCTAAGGTTCACATAATTGGACTCCAACATGGGACGGTGGAATTTACTTTGTGAAAATATCCGCCCTGACGGAATCTCAGAAAGAGGTAGTTTTAGACTTTTGCGCCGCCGTCTGGAGCGTCACATCAGAGAAATTCCGGCCCGATTCACATGCGAGGTGCCAAATTCAATGGCGGCTAGCAGTTTCTATGTAATCAAACCCATTTTTAAATTTGTTTCTCGGATAGTTTAAGCAAATATATTAACATAGTTTCTTTGGAGTGTTTATTAAGTTAATGTTATCATTTTAAGAATGGTGATTGGCTTCTTTTAAAGAAGCACTATTAACGAATGAAAGGTTAACGTATATAGCCAAAACTTAGCAGAATTTTCGATACTATTTAGTGGATTTGTTTATTTCCATGTCCGAGTGACTTCAAAACATAACTCATGTAAAATTACAACGTGGTTATTTACTATAGTAAAGTTGTTAAACTGTAAGTAAACATTTAATCATTTTGCTGTAACGTAAACGTAACAGCTTTTTTTTTCTTTCCAAAATGTGAATTTCTATCAACGTGTGTGTTTATAATTTTGTATATACCAGTGGAAGACAGGTAGTAGCGGTGTGACGTCAGCTGCATCAGCTTTATGCGCCAACTATGCCCCCGAACGAAAGGCAGGTTAGCGTGTGACGTCACCGCGCTTATTTCTGCTGCCCAGGAGGAAGGAAATAGTATGATGTGTTGGGGTTCCGACAGCGTAGCAAAGACAGGAAACGTATAGGGTGTTAATAATATGTACAACTTATATCTTGGGTGTTGTAATATTAATGCTGACTGCTTTAATTACACAATTGGTCACAGTTTATAAACAATTACAATTTGGGTCTGTGCTATGAGAAAGTATATAAAATTTAAATTCGTAGTACATCTAAAGGTCAGGCATGTTATAAAGTAAATCAAATAAAACATAAAGTAATTTTCTCTGTGAATTAGAGGAGACCCATTTAGAACAAAATTACGTGGATGGACATTTCCCGACACTCAGTTTCGTTTTTCTTTAACTAGTTTATCAATGTCAGGACGTAATATCTGGGATATTTTTAATCGAAGGCTGCATGTTAGATTGTGATCCGACAAGGTACTTCGGGGTTTGGACTTAGCTAATTTCATAACAGAAAAAAATTGTTCGCACGCATATGTCGAGCCAAACATACACAATGTTCGTGCGGCAGGTGTATACAACCTCGGAAATCTGGTTTGGGGGTCATTCTTGTAAAAAGCAGCCAAGTCATTTTTGTGTGTATATTTGTTCTTCAATAAATCGTCACATTGTAAAGTTAACAGTTCCATTAGGTACGTGGTTGTTGTCATCGTGTGCGGTACACCCGACTGAACCCTCAGATTCTGTACTCACAGCGCCATTTATATAGGCAACTTGGTACTACACGGCTCTTGCCTGACGTCACACGCACTAGGCCTCGCTCCTGGCTGAAATACGTCACAACTCTCGAAGCTGTCTTCCTCTGATATATACAATGGGTTAGGTGTTAAATTGTATTTTTATTTACCTCTAAAATAAGAAAGGGCACAACTGGGCAGTGGTGGCCCGCACACATAACTACGTGAGACTGTCAGTGCTAGTGCTGTTATTCGGCCATCACTTGTCTCTATACCTCCAACTTGGCTGCTCCACAGGTAAAACATACTATGTATAAGGATTGCTTTGGGCTAGAAGAATGCAACCATACATAGCAAATCTACTTATAGAAGCTATAAACCTACCCTCTCTGATTAGTGGTTCTCAAACTGTAAATGCACTTGCATACCCCTTAAAACAAACATGTTTTATGACGTAATTTCAGACGTGAAAAGGTCAAAATCAGACATTAAAATAAATTCATAAAAGAATAATTATACAGTACTAATAAAAGAGCTTATTTGAACCAGAAATTCGGCATCTTTGAAATTAGTTTATCCTTGAACTACAGATTCTTAGCTTTCTGGAAATATAATAAGTAAGAATATACTTAGATTATTATAAAATAATTGAGATAATACAAAATTTAATCAATTGTAGGAGTTGGTGATTTGCTGTTAAATTAAGTTAAGCATATGCTGTTTGTGTTCCAATTCATAATGTCTTTGTATGCTGCTTTTTTCTTAGCAGCACATCATGCCACTGTCTACTACTGCGGGCTATTTTGCATATGAATGATTTTTCCCATTCTGGTTTCAAAATACTCACTCATGCCTGCAATCTCCGGGGCAGCCATTGCTTTGTGTGTGCATGACGCGAAAACCTGTGCTAAACTTGTTTCTAACTTTTTGGCCCGCTAAGTCCTGCGGTGCATTCCTTGACTGACACCAATGCAGATCACTTTCATTTCCTTCTGAACAGTGGATTCGTGTACATAGAGGTGATTTTATGGCCTGCAAAAATGCTTGTGTATATATTCAACATTTTTAAAGCGGTATCATTAGAATAGATTCTGAAAGGAGACCAGGCAGCTCTATTTTAACTATTAAACCAAATCCAGAATTAATGGGATATTTGATATTATATACATAATTTCGAAATTTGATCCCATCATAATTTTAACATGCATTTTTAAAGGGTAGGAACCACGAATCTATTTTAAATAATGTTTTAGAAGTAAAAATTGAATTACTGCTATTTATTTCAATAAAAAAGACACAAATCATTTTGGGTACAATGATTCTCCCACGGTGTGCAATTTAAGTATTTCTTCGTAAATATACTACTGTGTCAAGAAAGTACCGAAATTGATTATATAAAAATATCGTATAAGAGGGGATTCGAAATTATGTTGTCCTAAGTTGGTACATCTTTCGTCTATGCCCGCCTCGGTGGCGTAGATGTTAGCGTGTCTGCTTCACGTTCAAGAGGTCCCGAGCTCGAATCTCGGTTAGGGCGAGTTACCTTGATAAGGTTTTTTCAGGGGTTTTCCATTATCCTTCAAGACGAATGTCAGGTAACTCTAAGCTCCATGAACTCCGGACTCATTTGAGCATCATTTCACCTAATTCATTCACCGTCCTATATGACTTAACGTTGGAGGACGTGAATTAAAACAAATCTTTCCTTTATACCCATGCGAAGTTTGATTGCCATCTGTCATCTAGTTTATTTACAGAGCGGCATTATGTTAGTACATCTCAAAGGTGTGTTGCGATTTTACAATGAATTCTCCTTTATGTTTTCTATCGACGTACAACGGGTGTCTCGAAGTGATAATTTGAGTTTTGGAAAGAGAGCCACATAGGATGAATACACTGGTTGTTTGATGAGATTTGTTGAGGTTTTGGCTAGAAATTCGTTTATTCGTTAGCCTTGTGAGCTGGGGCGTTATCGTGGTTCAGAATACATGAGTTGTCTCTCCACAAATCTGGTCTTTTCCGCCGTATTTGTTCTCTCAAACGCCGCATAACGCTCAGATGAATAGTCTCTATTTACCAGAAATCTCTCTAAGATCTAAATGACGATTTTCAGACACCATTTCCTTCACTTTAGCGATGTTCAGTTCAGCTGAAACTGTTGATGACCGACCAGAGCGAGGCAAATCTTACAACACATCTCGACCACTCATACGCACGTGTTTCTGACAAAGTTAATTCAAAGTAAGTCCTCTGCAATATTTTTATCGATTCGGCACATGAAATACAATTTACAATGTAAAATTTGAGACACATACTTTGTTCAATATCTTTATTCATTGTAAAGACGCAACACACCTTTGAGATGCACTAACTAAATGGCGCCCTGTAAACAAACTGATGACAGATGACAAACTCGGCGTGGGTACAGAGGAAAGATAAAACCTTAGAGACAATAATTTCGAATCTCCTCTTATACGAGATTTTACATGATCAATTCCCGGTAATTTCTTGACAGAATGCATATTTTATGTTTTGACTGTTTATCGCGTGTCGAGAGCTATGTTATTTTATTTAGCTGCAAATAGTCATTTTGACACAGAAATTAAGAATGCGAGATACGTTAGGACATCGTACCTCGTACGTGACGTCACGGATCCTTTTGTCAGGCATGCATTATCGTGGACTCCAAGTCTGGTGCCTGCCACCTCGATTCTGGTTGCGCTGTGTTTTCCCTCGCTCATGTCACGTTACGTACAACCAACCATTGTATTGAATTATGACTTTCATAAAGATTTCTTTACGCATGCTTTAATCCTTTTAGGTTTATCCCCCACGTACATCTTGTGTTGTCCTGCTGATACAGATCTCTGTCATTTCAGCCTCAGACTATGCTACCTATATCCTTTACCTACGAATACAGTCTCATAACATATGGATTCAAATTCTTATGGTTCTAAAAATGTTTTCCCACAGACAATATATCTGCTAAAGTTTAAAATGTTCGAGTTGTATCGGTTTGTTTCTTGCACATTCTGCAATCTATGCGATCCTGAAACACTGCCATCGTGTCCTGTGAGAAATGTAGTAACTGTTCTTAGCTATACCCTGTTGCTACATGGTTTTTAATAAATTTCTGTTACTAACCATGGAGATGTTCCTAGAGCTGACTCTGGTTCAATAAATTGTGTGTTGTAATTTCATTTCCCTTTATGCCACTGTGATCTGGCAGCTTTTGAGCAATATTTAGGCAATCCAAAAACCAGTCCTGTCGTTGACTCGTAAGTACTTAATGCAGCTTGGCTATCTGAGAAGATAAGGCTCTGTTTAGCAATGTGTAATGTATAACAGCATGACTTTCTGCTTCAAAAATAGTGACGTATTTATGCTTTCTTCACCTTGATCTTATGCCATGCCAATAGCAGTACTTTCACGAGTTTCTAGATTTTATTCGTCCAATGTTTAGTTTTATTAATAACCCTGAAATTCTGACTGCGCTTCTACAGATGCATCTCCTATGTATTTCGTAATTATTAGCAAATTTGAGTTTGAAAGGATAGTCAGACTGAAAAATTCAATGCCATAGCCGGGATTTGAACCACGGATCTTCTGGTTTCCGTCCAACCGTTCTAAACCATTGAGCTACTATGGCCAACGTGCCAACAATTACTTTCCATTAATTTTACCTAATAGTGGTCCGAACTATAAAGCCTGGGCCTTAAAGTACTTACAGCATAGTAAGTCGCCATTAAGGTAGTTGTCTCATGTATTTATGAGAACTGCTAATGGTTTACCGAGAGAAACACGAGCCAGTTGGAGAATTTAATGTCATGTTGGCACGTTGGCCATAGTAGCTCAATGGTTTAGAGCGGCTGGACGGAAACCAGAAGATCCGTGGTCCAAATCCTGGCTATGGCATTGAATTTTTCAGTCTGGCTCTACTCTTTCTTAGTGCTACATACGGCTAGTGTGAAAGAACAATTAATTTCCAATAATTGACCTAATAGTGGAATGACCTAATTAGTGACCTAATGGAATTTCAGAGCCTCACATAGGGATCTGCTCCTAAAAGATGTGACTGCTGCTTCAATGTCTCTTATCCCCATTGTGCTTACTAGAAAATATGCAATAAGACAATTTCTGCTCATGTTTATCTGCATTTACTTGAGGTAGAGTTAGTAGAGAAAGTAATGTGAGTGCAAAACATCAGAATTTTTGTAAAATTCTTTTATTAATGTATATTTAAGCTGAGAGTTTTGATTTTGAAGTAGATAGCGAACCAATTGCAGTGCAGTTGAGCAGTGAATGGTAGACCTTGACGAGTTGAGAGTCCAAGGTTGGTAAAATGAAGAGACCTGTCTATCACCTCACGTAGCCGGTCAAACACTGGAATAGCAATGATGAGGCATCTCTGTCTTATTTTATATGAAGCTAGTGACGAGCAGTGGCGTTTTTGTAAAGGCATTCAATGTTAAACTTTACTTTCCTACACAAATAATCCGCGCACCAAATGTTCCAAGCAGATTTATCCTCTACGAGCAACGAACACGGTCACCAGAGGAACGTTTCAGAGCCACTGATCCAAACTCTGTGACTGAAAAGCTAATACGCTTGATGTGACATCACCAGGGCTAAGAAGTGGAGGACCTATAAATTATAAAAAAGGGACCTTTAAAAACACCTAGGATATCCGAACAAGGACGTAAAAATTGGAAATAATGACGTAAGGCAGTAATATCTACAGATTAATAAATTAATTTTCAATTTGATATTTAAACGATAATCAATACATAGAGCGGGGAAAACTACATGTAAGAAATGCTTCTTCTGATTCAGTAACCAGCAGTGGACATTCTGTGGAAATAAATTGAAATAGATATAATTAAATCATACTTGGCTTAACAACCCTGTGGTTACAGAAATTCAGCTTGGGAAAGCTTACCTTAGTTGGCGTTGCAGTATATCACAACAGTCACCTCTAAATTCTGAAGTGTGAAGGATTGTTTGCTTCTCTGAAAGAACATTGCGAAAACATTAAATAACTTATCCCCACATCAACGGATATCGTTAGTGCATATTTGAAATGAGTGAAATCATATGAAGAAAAATAACGTGATATTTTACAGAGGGTTTACTAGATTCTCTGCTGTTACTAATGACTCGAATACAATAGAAAGGGTCCTCTCACCTGATTACCTCTAGGCAGTATTATTGTGCGTATTAGTTAAAGGAGATCAGAATTTACGCTAGACGTGAAAAAGAATGTCAAAAGAAGTTGAAGTTGAAAGAAGTTTTACTTAAAAAATTCTATAGAAAGACCTTTAAATGAAAAAATAGCTAAAAAGGCAAATATAAATTCTAAAAAAGGACCTTTAATTAATGAAATAGCTAAAAAGGCAAAAAAAAAGGTCAAACAAAATCCTCAGTTTTTTGGCCTATTGTGACCCATAATTAAGGGTCTCACTTTCCGCCCCTGGGGGGGGGGGTATCCTCAACTCCCTAGCCCTAGACATCACATTGAGTAACAATCATATTTTGATTATATAGCGCAAAATTCCTGAAATGCGCTCAAATATTGTTCGCAGCTTGAATGCACTGATACTGTTGCATGACGTCATGATATTAAGAGTACCGCATCACCTCGCCATTTCTATTCAAACTTTCTTTGGAACAAAATTCATGGTTTCCTCTCTTAGTTGATTCTTCTGCTATTTTAATGGTAGATGAATATATTGTTGTTGTTATAATTTACGTCCTTCATATCGTCATATCGGATTGGGTGAAATGATGCTCAAATGAGTCTAGGGTCCATGGAGCTTAGAGTTAACCGACATTAGTCTTTGAAGATAAGGGAAAACCCCAGAAAACCTTATCCAGGTAACTCACCCTGACCGAGATTCGAACTCGGGACCTCTTGAACGTGAGGCAGACATTCTACCATCTACGCCACCGAGGCGGGCATATTATTCTATGACGCATGTGCTACATCCATGGAAAATGCACCTATATATAATATATATTATATATTCCAGAATTATAAAGTTCCGAAGTATGACATATCTTGAAATAACATTCAAGGAAATAGTCTATAATGACGTCACAGCAGTCTGTGAGATACGGAGAAGTACATTCAAGCTGCGATCAGTACTTAGACTGTACTTCAGTGAATTTGCCGCTGAATATTCAAGATACTCGTAGGTGATTCTCAAAGTAAGGTTCTTTATACCGAAGGTATTTCATATACATTTTCATTCACGTTTTTTGGTTAAAATTGGTTAACCGAGCGAGATGAATCCATGGTCCCGGGTTCAATTCCTGTGCCCACCCGCTCTGACTGTGAGGTTTTCCGTGCGTTTTCCTGATCGACTAGGACTGGATGGGACTGGACTACGGTACGGAGGGGATTCGGCACGGAGGACCAAATTTGGTCTGTTGTACCTGTCCCCAAGTAGAGCACCACTGGGAGGAAGGATGAGGCGAGAGGAGACAGAGGGTGGCCGTACCAAGAAGCCACGACAGTGCAGAGGACAGGCTCCCTACACTTTACCTGTTGGAAACTCCCCAGTAGACCAGAACAACCGGCATCCTACTAGACCGGGTGCGGAGACCGTCCTACTGGAGGAGGAATTTTTTACCAAGAGCATGCAAATCTCAGACACACGCCGACACTTCTATTCTGAAACAGACCACTAGATAACGGATGATATGAAATGATAATGGAGATGAAATGGAGGGACAGGAAATTCGGAAGATATAATTAGCCTGCTAAGCATTCGCCTGGCGACTCGGCAAACCCCCGAAAAAACCAATGGATCAAGTAGGTCGGCCGCAGGAATGGAAGCCGGAACTCCCAAATGCGAGCCACAGACGAAACCGCCTGAGCTCAGTGTGGTCGGCTAGGGGTGGTGTCTTCTTCCACAAATTTCCTCCCTCCCAGTTCCTCTAATTTCACGTTACATGTTGACTCTGGAGCTGTATGTCGGTCAACAGCAGACAATGGCGCAGAGGCTTACGATTGGAACTTCCATTTAACTCCGTCAGAAAGTGGCCGTTTCAGCCTCCATGCCAACAATGGCTTGGGGGAGGTGCCCATCAGCCAGGTGGTCAACCTCCAAATTCTTTTTCTGTAGTTTACGTCCTCCAACGTTAAGGCATATGGACGACAAATGAAAGGATTGAACTGATGCTCAAATGAGTCCAGGTTCATAGAACTTAGAATTACCCGGCATTAATCTTTTAGGATGGGGCAAAACCCTGGAAAGAACCTTATCTAGATAACTCACCCTAACCAAGCTTCGAACTCGAGATCTCTTAAATGAGAGGCATACCCGCTACCGGCTACACTCTGAAGGCGGGCAAAGCGTTTTACTGTTAAGGAACTCTGTACAGTTTGTCATAATTCTTAACATCGCTTTGGTATCCCACGGCGTGTCGATACTTTAACTTAGAGGTGGTAGGTTTCGAATTTAGGACACGACTGAAATAATGATCTTTAATACAATCGCAGAGGGCTCTTCTAATCTGCTTAAGATGCTATTTTCAAACCAATCTTCAAACCTTTGTACATTTATTGATACATTATATAGGCGCATTTGCCATATTTTTATGCGTCAGAAATAAAGCGTCTTTCACAAAGCCTGATCTTCAACCACAACTCTCTCTCTCTCTCTCTCTCTCTCTCTCTCTCTCTCTCTCTCTCTCTCTCTCTCTCTCTCTCTCTCTCTCTCTCTCTCTCTCTCTCTCTCTCTCTCTCTCTCTCTCTCTCTCTCTCTCTCTCTCTCTCTCTCTCTCTCTCTCTCTCTCCTTACTAAGGGGCGTAGTTTTATAACAATTGTCACCGTCATCGGACCAGCTTTTCATATGCCAGGAATTACTGCCATACCACGTTTCATCTAAATAGATTCCATTGTAACCTTACGCATGAAGATGAGTGATCAGGACCATCACAAGCCACCTCCGAAGATTAAGCATCTGTTGAGACCAGTGAAAGACAAACTGGACTTCCAAGTTCCGGAAGTGTACCGCATTCCCTGTGAATGTGGGACACCGTATATAGGACAAACCGGAAGGACCATCGCTTCTAGAATAATCGAACATGAACGGAGCATTCGTTTAATGCAACCTGAGAAGTGTGGGCTGGCAGAACATTGCTTTGATAACGTCCATAAAGCCAATTTTCGGTAAACGACAATCTTGGAGCGGAGAATTAAGGAGGCTTTGGCGATTTCCTGTGAAAGGAGCACGTTTAATCGTGATGCTGGATTTCAGTTCAGCTCCTCTTGGAAACCGGCCTTAAAATGGAAATCCGTCGAATTAAGAAGCAAAGATCAGTGCAGCTTGATAATCAACTTAAGTAGTTACGTTTCTTTGACACAATTTTCTATACTCACGTCATCTCCAGACCTGGCATTTAATTTACTGAAAACAGTCTTTTGTTCAGTAATGCGAATGTTTTTAGTGTTTTGTCTTTGTTTATAGTTGTGTTATATCCATTGTTTCATTTTTGGTTATAACATTTAATAAATGTCCTGATGATGGGAGAGATGCACACTCCCGAAACGTCGATTTCTAATCGTCTTTTCACCTGGCTGGCTGCCCGAGAAGAAAGTGAGCGATGAGTGATCTTATTCAAATATTTGTACCTGCAGGCAACAATTTCATTCGATTCATCTCAAAATTCCCTTTCCGTTGCACCAGAGATATTGAAATGCTGCATACTATAGTTTTGCTCTATGGGAACACACACAATCACTTCCAACCATCTTCTTATGCATAATTTCCTTTAATTGGCCTACAGTGGGAGATACGCCTTTTGCGTAACATTCGTACACAGTCCTACGATATAAATCACGAATGAGGTCGTCGCTCTTGTCAAATGAAAGCTTGGTTTTATTTAATATCTTTTTAGTTGCGAGTGCTGCAACAGGTTAATTGTTGCAATTTTTCTATTATAACCATTGTTATTCCTACACCAGCCACATCAGCAGTTAATTTATTCAATTTTTTCAATGGTAGTACACCCGCATTTTCAATTACAGTTTTCAGGAAATTTCTAAAATTCACTAACATTTGTGCGCTTTTCCTGATTTTGCTCCCTTTTGCAATAACGTCCATTTTCTTGGTTGCAGTCCTAGCAGACGACTGTATTAAGAGATTTCATCAGCACGATTCGCATTACCTTAGTTAATTTCTTCATTCATGGTATTAATAGTCTCACTGCTTAGCCACGGTCTAAAGAGAAACATCTAGTTAGGTGAATACGTACAACTAGAATATTTGCAACCCTGCCTAGAAACCTGCAGCACGCGTGGGTCTATTGTACTCACTAATGGCTTTGCATCCCGGGGGGTGTGGAGTGGAATGGAATGGGTAAGCAAAGTCTCAGTTCTTGGAAAAACGTTTGCTAAATGCTGGACAGACGGTACGTCTATGTTGGCTGCGTTGAGGGTCCTGCAGCCCATACATCTCCTAGGGTTTCTTCATATTGTGACGTTGTGGGTTCGAAGAATTAAAAGTCCAATTTGCAGAAACTGCGTAGAAATACACTCACAGTAGCAGTATTACATCACATACACAATCGCAAGTGGTCGATGACCACTACAACAGCGTTCTGATTACACCTGTTTACAACATCTGTTCACGACTCACTCTTGGCGTGTCGTCGCCTTCTTTAATACCTCATTGATAAATTGGCGCTATGTTTATCTGCTTATGCAAGCTCTTTATCTCCGTGAAACACTGCCCGTCTGTTATTTATTTGCGCCGAACCTTTTATGCCCATCGCCGCGACAATATTATCCGTTCTTCCTGGGTCAACGTGGTAGGTGTCTCCATCTGTCTTATCTTATTCTAAAGTTAGTTAAAAAGGAGAAACTACTCTGATTTGAAAAACTTAAATTCCACAACTGAGTTCCACAACAAAACAAATTTACACACCTCACAAACTACTCTCCTTACTGCGACACTTCTAGCTCCTGAAGTCCTGACTGATGCAATCCACATGTATTGCATGATATAGTCGGCGTTTCCTGAATTGGTGCGTCATAAATTCAGCAGCACTGTTAAGACGCTGACTTGTGTTAATTACATGTTCATAACATTTACAAATTTACTGATTCATGAAAGATGCTATAAATGAACTTTTAATCATAGATTATTGTAAAACACCCCCAAAAGCCCATAGGTCAGGGTCAGGTTGACCACGGGAATCGAACCCGGGCCTCCCGAATGCGGGCTACAGATGAAAGTGCCCAATAAATTGTGAAAAAGAAAGAAAATGACCGGAAAATGCATCTAAATGTTAAACAATGACTTTATTATAAAAATGTGGAAAAATGCATTTTGATGACTTATAAAAACCATATATATCTAACGTATTTGTTCCAGAATGCACTTAATTTCCAATAAGCATCGTCTATGACTACTCAGAAAAAAGATGTTTTTCATCAAAATCCGGATCCTACTGATAATATAGCACAATGTTTTGGACGTTTGAAATGAAATGGCACCGCAGGCGGTGACACTTATGATATATGGGATGGAAATGAAGCTCCGATGGAATGAAATGGCGGGGAAACCTGGAGATTCCGGAGAAAATCCGCCCCAGTGCCATATTGTCCACTACAAAACTCACTTTGTGGTCGCCTGAGAACCCGGGCCGCCTTGGTGAGAGCCGAGCAGTCTAACCACTCAGCCAAAGCGCGGCCTAGACGCTTGAATATTCAAAAGCGCTTTTGCCCTTTTTGAATTTGTATCTTTGTTAGCCACCTGGAAGTTCCTAAATCTACTGGAACACGTTTTCAACATAAACTGTAGTGCAAACTACAGTGATAAACTGAACGAGGAACTGTGTTTTTACCATCTTTCATTATAACAATGGAGGAGGTTTATTGTTGGACAAGCTGCAAATTCGATGTCTCAAAATTTTATGGAACCATTACTGCAGAAATACTGCATTTAGAAAGTACTTATATAACGTATGTATTGCAGTCTAAAGGTGACATTTAAATGTGATGGACATCATATTACATTTTGATTTTGCACGTTGTATATTTTATTTATAGTGAAAATTTATTAAACATAAAAAACGTTGGCCATGGTAGCTCAATGGGATGGATAGAAACCAGGAGATCCATGGTTAAAATCCCGGCCATGGCTTGAATGGTTCATGTTGACTATCTATCAACAACCTTAGCCTATATACGGCTAGTGAAGAAATGATTATCTTCCATCAATTAACTAAAATAATAAGAGTTAAATGATGAAGCCTGGGACTTAAATACTTACAATAGTAAGTCGCCACAAACGGTGTATCTCGAATGCGAGAGCCCCTAGTGCTCTACCAGGGAAATATACGAGTCAAATGGAGAATTTAATGTCTGGACGGCACGTTGGCCATGGTAGCTCAATGGGTTAGAGTGACTGGACGGAAACCAGGACATTCGTGGTTCAAATCGCGGCCATGGCATTGAATAGTTCATGTTCACTCTATCTATAAAAATAAATTACGTGGTAACAGCTCGAATGAAGCCTAAGCCTGCCAACCCGACTGCCGGTCTCACGTCCACATACCCAAGGCAGAGGTGGGTGAACGTTCAGTTGATACACGGAGGAAGTGTGCTCAGCTTCTCGGGACCCCGAGCCGGAAAGTTTGTATTCATGACCAGAATCCGCTACCTATTGCACCTTTTCAAATTCTTCACGGTCTTATAATTCACACCCCACAGTTAGGATCGAACCCACTCTTATTCCTTGGCAAGGAACCAAAGCACAGCGCTACAGCCCACTATACCACATGGAATCATCATCAACATCATCATCATCGTCGTCGTAATCATCATCATCACCATCATCTTCTTTCACAAAGTAGGTCTTTGCCTGTTCCGATCTCACGTCTGTTGAGCCCAGCAATTTCTTGGTCTTCATACAATGTCATCTTTACTATCCTATTCTCTGGCATTCTTTGCAGATGCTCTATCCAGTTCTTCCTATATTCTTCTATTTGTTGAAGTAGTGTTTGTACTCTTATTTCCTCTCTTGTCTTCCCATTTCTAAGACATGTTTCTGTGTTCTACAACCTTTTACAGACGAGACAGAAGCACATTTCCGCTGCTTGAATTTCACTTTTTTGCCACAGTGCACTGTATTATAATGAACAATGTTTTTACATTTTTAAAAGTAAAATAAACATTGAAAATGATTATTATAGGGTAATGTAATGCGGTATTTTATTGAATATAACACTGTACATCTTTTGAAGTTACTGAACTTATATGACACTTTAGGTTATGATCTGATTTTTTGTTTTTGAATTGTAATGTTCAGTCACCCTCTGACCCCCATATACGGGGTTCAGTAATCTCAAAACATGTACTTCCGGTGAAATTCGACGTCTGATTTTTGGGTCGAAGTAACTTGTACTGTAATTACGTAGTAATGAATGAGGGAAGAATAGAAGAATACTCATTGATGAATTAAATGATTACTTGATTTGTTGGGTCAATCAGATAATGTTTCCTTATTTTCTCTCTCATTGTCAACATATTTTCAATTCCTTTGTATCTTGTAGCAGTAGGGTTAAGTTTGTATTCACATAGCTATGATGTCCATGAACATAGATTGCGCCATACGCAGTAGGAGCAGAAAAAGAACAGGAAACATCATCAATCTCTCTAAAGGCACAAAAAGTCAATTCATTCTTAAGTAAATTACATACAATTTTGCCTTTGGCGCTGCCGGACAAACAGATGAACTGCAAGCCGTCTGCTGCGATTGCAAAGCCTTCCCCTTCCCTCAGTCACCCCTCTCCTCCTTTACAGCTGCAGTGCAATGTGTGCTTGCAGTTTTCACAGCTACGCAGCTGTTGTTGCCATGGAAACAGGAAAAGAAAAACAATCACAGCTTACAGCTGCACCTGGGCGATTGTAACAAATGAGGCATGTTCAGAAACGTGACCAAACACCTATAGTTGGAATAAAACTTAGGTAGCGAGCGTAACAACCTCTCTCCCACGCAAATTATTGTGGGTAGGTATATTTACATGGGTTTCTCTACTCATGGGAGAATGCAGTGGGCTTAAGTAATATTCAAACCTTCGAAGAGTTTGTCGTTATGCGATGCCCTGAAATCGCATTTTCTTAGCACGACCAGGGGAAAAAGGAATAACAGCTTTTCGTTTGAGCAACATTTAAATATTAGAAAACAGAAAAAGAAAATAATAAGAAAAATCTACAAAAAGTTGTTTATGTAAATTGTGTGCTTTAACAAGTCCATTTATGGTAGTAAGATTTTGTCTATCTTTTACAAATGTCAATCAGAAACCATTCCCAGAAGATTCAAGATATACTTACATTTCATTTGTCATAAAATATCCTAAACATGAGATTATTATTATTATTATTATTATTATTATTATTATTATTATTATTATTATTATTATTATTATTATTATTATTATTATTATTATTATTATTATTATTATTATTATTATTATTATTATTATTATTATTATTATTATTATTATTATTATTATTATTATTATTATTATTATTATTATTATTATTATTATTATTATTTTGCCCGCCTCGGTAACATAGATGTTAGCGGGTCTACCTCACATTCAAGAAGTCCCGAGTTAGAATCTCGGTTAGGGTGAGCTACCTGAATAAAGTTTTTCCGGGGTTTCCCTTATACTAAAAGACGAATGTCGGGTAATTCTAAGCTCCATGGACCCTGGACTCATTTTAACATAATTTCACCTATTTTCATTCATCGTCCGATATGACTTAACGTTAGAGGACACAAATTAAAGAAAACGAGATATTTTAATTAAATTCGTTAGTCGCTTTTGAGACAGTCATCTTTTCTTTTAAAAAAAAAACTGTATAAAGAGTTGTTTAGAGTGGGGGATTTTTATTTGAAAATATTGGTGTCAGTTGTTTTGGACGATGCTACAAACCTACTATTTTTGGATTAACAATCTCAGAATATATATTTGTGCGTCAAATTTTTTGAATGAATTATAATGTATACTCCTAGTTAATGCGAGCACGTTGCAGAGAAATTCAAAAAGAATCTTAGATTCCAAAATATTTGATAAATTTCTATTTCTGTTTTAGAAATACACCCTTCAAGGAATTAAAGTTCTTAATGTGTTTATAAACCATTATGAAGTCTAATATTACTTTACACTTATTTAAACTCTAAGACTGTCAAATACTTTGTCCATTGCACAACTTGCGATTATATTGTCTTTACTCAAATGTCTAGAAGAAAATTTTGCTTGTTTTATTTGTATATTTAGACAAAAAGCTTTTATTTACATGTACCTAGTTATTGTTCATCTTTAATAACCTATTGTAAAGTTTCAGGAAAAGAACATAATATATTGCTACTCTACTATCTTTCATTGTTCCTAGGTTGTCTTCAGAATGAAAGTTTCTTCTTTGAATGAATAGAGCCAGACTGAAAAATTCAATCCCGGCAATGGCATTGAATTTTTCAGTCTGGCTCTATTCATTCAAACCTTAGCCTACACACGGCTAGTGTGGAAGAAATGGTTATTTCCATCAGTATCTTCTTTGTTTTAAATTCCTCTAGCACGTGATTAATAGGTGGATAATGCATGGCACCCATATATTTTCACGAGAAATGAGGTCACTTAAATCCAGAAGAAGCTCGTGCGTATATTGAACAGCATAATTCAAGAGTGAAAGGAAGTAAATAACAGACTTGGTAACTAAGGATGTGACACGATTTTCAAGAAAATCCTTTACGTCTACTTTTCTCAAATAGGAGGTCGTTATTCGTTTTTTTTTTGTCATGGCCGTGCAAAGAAAACCGAATGCCAAAACCATCAGCTAACGACCAGCTCTTAAAAGAAGCAGATAGAAGAATATCTACAAATACGAGTATTAGAAGAATACGCGGTTTTAAGAATACTTTGTGCCAAATTTTTTCCTGGTATAGCTTGATTATTATTGTCTAATACATTTCTTCACAATAATTCGTGAAACTAATAGTAATACTTTTGTATTAAGAAGAACTTGTGCATTAAAAGAGAAAATTCCTGATTTATGTTTTATTTATAATTAATTGTTGTTGCTTTTTTATATGTTTGGGTTCGAGTGAGAAGAAAGTCATATGAGTGCATTGCGACATCAGTTATACTTTTGGTACGTAGAATTTTGAACATAAATTATGTTGCATAGTCTTTCTTTGTGGTAAATGAAGCCACTTAAAATTGGTAAACACTGAATACTCGTTAATAAACTTTACTTTTCCTTCAGTAAGTATTTAAAGTTGTTTTGATCGTCATCAGCTTCAGAAATGTGTGTCGAGTTCTGGCCATTCAGTCTGGTAGTGGAACTTGCGTTACAAGTCTCTCAGGTTCCAGGTATGCTTTCACAAACCGGTAACTGAAGCCGGTACTACAGCGACTGCAGTTATTAAAAATGCAACGGTTGCTGTTCAGTTGTTTCCCAGACTGCGCTGTTTCTTTGTTATCGCTCGCTTGCTCGCTTGCTTTTGTTTTCCACCCAAGTCTTTTTGTGGTTGGATAGAGTTACATAGCTGTCAGGGGTTTGACGGGAGAAGCCCTTTTCTTGTTTTATAGTTGCTGTCTCGTCCGGTGCGTAACAAATTTACGATGTATCGATTAAACTGATGATCTGTCAAGCATTAAACTACGTCGGCGTATCGAATCTCAAAACGCTCTATCGATACCGTCAACTTAGCTTTGTAAAACTGTTTAAAGGTTCTTCACATAATTAAATATGCATTGAATGTCAACTTAATTGAATGCACCTATGACATTGGAAGAAAATCTGGATTTTTTTTATTTATTTTTACTGTGTTTGTACTCCTTGCTTTTATTTGGCGTCTTTGATTATTATATTTGTCACCTTTAAACAATGACATGTTCCAGAATGCTGGCAAAGTGCAGTAGTAATTCCAGTATTCTAAAAAGGAAACTATAATGACTTCAATATTAAAACGCGGATGTTTAATATAAGCTAAGTAATACCTAGTTAGACGATTAGGGCCAATATCAGAAATATTTATTGCAGAAGAACAGAATGCTTATTTTTTATTTATCATTTTTTTTTTGTTCCATTTATACCTCGCCTTTAACTCCAATGGTCATATCGGCGGACGTTCTCCTTTGGAACACATCGAACGTGTTAACTCGTATTCGCTAGGTTTTTAATCATTAGATCACGCACACATTCGCACTCTCATTCATACTTCCAGACTCTGGGGAAGATGAGGAATTATCTTGGTCGGAGAAAAATCCTCACCCCACCGCCGGGAATCGAACCCAGGACCCCTAGCACGGCAGGCAGGTGCCATACAAATTGCACTCTAGCCGTGTGTAGGCTAAGGTTTGGATAAGTAACGATTTGTTTTAAATACACTCATCTTTGCAGACGATCAGATTGTGTTTGCAGAAATGGAGGACGATTTACTAAGGGCTGTCTGGATGTTGCATGAAGTAGCAAAATTCGATCATTTAAAGATCTCTGTAAAGAAAATTTAAGTCATAGCAAGAACATCTTTGGGCTAAAATCGTGATTGGGAAGACAATTTTAGTTCAAGCCCCTCTTTTCAACTTTCTTAGTTGTGATATTTTCTACTTGTGCCCCAAGGATCCTGAGAAGAAATTATATAAATTCAAACAATGCTGGGTACAACAAAAATAACACTGTTTAAAAAAGTAAGGCAAGAGGCGATCTTTAAATTTTATAAAGTATTGGCGTGCAGAAAACTGGATATTAAGAGCTAGTTTGGCAAAAACGACTGAAGAAGCAGAAATGAGATTAAGACTAGGCAGGTTTCCGACTGCAAGATCACAAAATAAAACAGGAAATCTGAAAACAGTTATTGAAGGAATTCTGCAGAAAATAGATCAGTATAGGAATGAATGGCATGGACATATGTCAGGGATGAAGAAAGGCCGTATCCTTGAAGAACTTTATGAATGCAAACCCCAAGGGAGAAGAAATATCGGACGACTTAGAAAGAGGTAGAAGAACCAGCTGTGAATTGCTTGGTTTCGGCACAGCAGATGAATTGCAGGTGATGATGATGATGATGATGATGATGATGATGACCTTAAAAAAATCCAGAACACATTAGGTACTGTAACATACATTTCAGTTTTAAGCGTCAATTTTCAATTTTTCATTAAATTTTCAACTTTTACCAGCAAAGCTTGTACTTATAAACTCATATTTTTTTTGTTATGCCTTCTCATGACAGCATTGAAAAATGCTAAAGACCACATTACAGTTGAAGCGCTTTATTTAACACAAATTAACTTCAGTACTAAAACAAATGTATATGTGTAATTGAAATGTTTGTGGTGGTTATAATATCCTCTGATAAAATAGTCAGGTCGTTCAAATGGAAATGTACAGTGCGTTAAAACCGTGAAAGTCCATAACGGTATAAACGTTCCTGTTGTATTTGAGAAGTGCTTTCGTCAGAACTTCAGCCTGAGAAACTAATTTATGTTGTTAATCATAAGTAAGGTATTTTATACGTTACCTCCAGATGCATTTAATTATTTTCTGTACCACATGTTGTGTTCTACCAAAGAATTAGCTAAAAGAGTTCAGTGGAAATACACGTTTTGAGGTTCCTGAATAGAAACATTTTTAGAAAAAAAAAAAAAAACGAGTGCGTGATTTAAATACAAAAATCGGTTTAATACAAAACTTGGTATTTAACTTCAGCTACTTCCGAGGGTAGGACACAACGGCTTTCTAGAATCCCCCTCTCTAACATTTACGTAGAAATTGCTTGAAACTTCTGATTTTTTCAAAGATACCTCTAGCAATGTTGATTCATTTACCACAGGTTTAAGATATTTTATGATAAATTAAAAGTATGTATATTGAATTCTCCTTTAATATTCTCTGAAGTCCTCTTCATTCTGCAGAACTTTTGCACAATTAGTAAACCATGAGATACAGGAAATGTAGATCGTATTGAAGCATATAAGTTATGTCAAATATAGTTTTTTATATCCTAATTGGAATAATTAGTTTGTATTTTCATATAGATATTTTCCGCAAATAGGAAATATTCTAGCCATTCAATGTGAATTGAATACCAAAGATATTATAAGGAAACCTTAAAAGTTGAATATGCTTAAGCCTACAATAATCTTTCATTACCATTACACCTTTAAGGAACTAAGTTGTAAAGAAATTTCCAGAAATCTGTCTAGATTAACACGAAGACATAAAAGACAAACGTTTAAAAATTAATTTATACAAGAGCGAGCAGAGAAACTCTTGTGATTATATACATGGGATGCTTAGTAAAATATCGCATGTTTAAAATATTTACATTAATAAAATGTCCATTTTGCGAATACAGTGCTTGAAAATAATATCAGCGCCGAAAATCAAATTTGATTTAATAGTGGCATAGGTGAGTACCCTGCGCTTATATAAGAGGACTATAGGTGCTTGTCGAGGCATTGGATTAGAGAACCAGGAAAGGTAGTGTTGGAGCAATTGGCGGAGAAGTCATGCCATCGAACTCGGCCCGCCTGGTGAAAGGCGAGCTGTCTAGCCGCTTGGCCACGGCAACGCCTTAATAGTGACGTACTCCAAGTATGCTAAAAGCAATTTCTATTTTACTGTACTATCGATGAAGTAATTGACATTTACTATCAATATAAGCTACTTTATCATTGGTATACAGTACATACACATTTTTTAAAGTGAAACTTTTGGTCATGAACATACGATGCTTGTTTATCATATCGTCCAACACGTTTAATCTTTAGAACCGGATATTTAACTGTTAAACTGTATCTGATGCACTTTTGAAGCAAAACTTTCGTTTGGTCACATCAGTTACATTAAACATTATACATGTTAATTGCAGGCGCTGTTTTATGACTTTCTGGTTAGTTAAATTGCTGTGCAAGTGGAATTGGTACACCCGAAGGCCGAGAACAGATGACGATCGTTGATCATCTTCCTCTTACATTGCAACTAAATTGTGTTGGTAATTCTGGCATTTAGTATAAAAAATTAATAATAAAATAAAAATTAATAAAAATAAAAGGTCCTATATTTTTTACCTTTTATTTTTATTTATTTATTTTTATTTTATTATTAAAAGGTCCGACATATCAATAGGACGACCTAGGGAACGATGGATCGATGTGAGACCGGAACAGGCTACAGGCCTAATCCATGGAGGTAAAAGAAGAAGAAAAGGTCTGATATCACGACCATTCACAATAACAATCAAGGGAAAATGTTTAACGATAAATTAACGTAATATGCCACCACTGATAACAAAAAATATTAACGGAAATTAACTGTTCTTTCATACTGGCCGTGTTTAGACTAAAGTATGGAAAGATAGAGTCAGACTGAAAAATTCAATGCCATAGCCGGGATTTGAACCACGGATCTTCTGGTGTCCGTCCAGCCACTCTAACCCTTGAGCTACTATGGCCAACATACCGACATGACATTAAATTCTCCAACTGACTGGTGTTTTTCCCGGTAAACCACTTAGGAGTTCCCATAAACACATGAGATAGCTACCTTAATGGCGGCTTACAACATGTAAGTACTTTCAGGACCGGGCTTCACACCGCCAGTGTGAAAGAACAATTAATTTCCATTAATTCACCACTAATATTATTGTTATTCACCCAGTCTAATTATTGTTTATCCAACACTTAAATTGTGTTGCTAATTAGGTACCTCAATAATTTGAGAAATTTTACATAGCCTAACTAATGATTCACTCTTCTTATATATTCATTGACTTTAATATTTGGAAATTATTTATTGCGATTACTTATCTCCGTAGCATTTCTTTATTAAATTATCATTCGTACAAGTCAATGATTGCAGTATCGTTGTATTGGTTTATGGTAGTCGGTTTTATTTCTGGTATTGCAGTTGAAAGACAGTGCATTTATAATCGAAAGTCCTATGTACTTAGAAGGAGCGCTTCATGACTCTCAGAAAATGCATTGTTTGTGGAACTGTTGATCTGCATGGTTCAGTTGGTTAGGCGCTGACGTACTAATTCCTCAAATCGAGTCCAAATCGATGTTTTTGAACGACAACCCCAGTACATAAACTGACATGAGAAGGGGGGGGGGGGACCTCGGAATGAAATTTAGGAACATCGGTCAATAGTATCCTAACAAATTATTAACAGGGTCACAAACAAATGTTTTTCTTGTAAGAACTCTCGTAGAAGGAAACTGTTGCTAGCATTTATCAGTATACGACTACGATTATAATCTACGAATACCGATGTGGCTTGAATAATGTCCAGATCAGCTAGCTAGAAGGGCAAGTAAACAATGGGACTTTGTTAAAGGAGTGCCCTTGAAGGTACATTGTTACTCACGAACTCTTGAGCTTTAGAATAAGGAAAGTGATCTGTACACCCTATCACTTCCTTGGGACCCAAAGGAGCCGGTACATACTAGAGAGAGCTTTTACCCAACCTGGGGGAGAAATGGCAGTGTCAGATTTCTCTGTACAGGGGAAATGATAACTGGGAAGGAGGCGTTAAGGTGCCTTTCTGTATATTAATTAGTTAAAGGATTGGACAAAAATCTGATAAAAATCTCTGTCAGTGAGGGTATTGAGCCTCAGTTTCTCCACGTGCCGTGCCACAACGACCAAGGCTTTATCTGTGGGAGAGCACGATTTTCTTGCACCTGACTTTTGCTATTTGTTCTCTTCTTTGTGTGAAATTTGGTTGACTGTACTAGAAATACCTAACAGTTATTGGGCACGCAATGAGTCCCAGTCGACCCTCCAATAACTTGATACGCATAATTTGCTTCGTGTATTTTAAATAGGAAATTTAAAGACAATTACTTCCGACGTTGTGTACGTATTGAATAACTGATGTATTTGATTCTGTGCCTTTATCCTTTATGGGTTGTCAAATACTACTCTACAACTTCTTCAAAGTATTATACCGGAATTATTAAAGGGTTAGTTGATAAATTTGATAAAAATTATACGAGGATGCAAATCATTTTAATACATAATTTATTTGTTAAAATCAATGTACGAGGCGTGTCCGCTCGCCTTGGTAGCGTGGTGGTAGCGAGTCTGCCTCACGTTCAAGAGGTCCCGAGTTCGAATCTAAGTCAGGGTGAATTACCTGGATAAGGGTTTAACGGGGTTTTCCCTTATCCTGAAAGACGAATGTCAGGTAACTCTAAGCTTTCTGGACCCTGGGCTCATTTGAGCATCATTTCACCCATTCCATTCATCGTCCGATTTGACTTAGCGTTGGAGGACGTAAAATTACAAAAAAAAAAAAAAAAAAAAAAAAAAAAGAGGCGTGTCCGTAAAATAAGGTCTCCAAGGCGCTGGGGCCGTGAGGAACGATATTATGCGAGATCCGGCAACACTGGCGCGTAGCTTGGTTTCACTCCTTCAAATCCCCACCACAACGAACCCGTCGCAACCTTTAGTCTTGGCTGGGCAGCCGTTTGCGATGGAGCTTCCTAGCACTTCCGCCACCAAGTGCAAAATGCGTGCAGTGATCCCTTTTTTGAGTGCCAAGGGCACTACCCCCACTGAAATTCATCGTCAGTTATACGAAGTCTATGGGCCACAGTGTACGGACGTCAAAGACTTGCGAAAGTGGGTCAGAGAGTTCAAAGACGGACGTACAGACGTCCATGACGAACAGCGTTCTGGTCGGCCTTCGGTTTCAGCCTAAACAATTGCAAAAGTGGAGCAAGAAATGCTTAAAGATCGGCGTGTGACAGTTCGCGAGCTGTGCTAGCTTATATTTATATGTAAAGTTAATTGTAAGTACTCCTAGGGTACCTCAAAAATAAATATTGTAAAACAAATGTATCAAAATGGAATAAAGAGTGGAACACAGTCTGGTTTGTAAAATAGGCACCAGACTCCCAGAACTAAGGAGGCCGAGGTCTTGCTGTAGAGCAAGATCTCGGCTTTTTTTTTTTTTTTTTTTTTTTTTTTTTTTTTTTTTTTTTAAATCCCTGAAGTCAGCAAAACTACGATTGACAAGATTTTGACCGAACATTTGCGTTATCGCAAGGCTGATCTCCTGGCCCAGTTCGGATGCGACATCCTCACACATCCCCCCTACAGACCACACTTAGCACCTAGTGATTATCATCTGTTTCCTGAGTTGAAGTCGCACCTGGGTGGAGCACATTTCCAGACCGACGATGATTTGAAAAACGAGGCTGAGCGCTACCTGCGCAACTTGGCGGGAGAGTGCTATGTCAAGGGTATACAAAAACTGCCACAGCGCACGCAAAAGTCCATCGATCGCAACGGTGATTACGTTGACAGATAGCTTAAGTTCCGCCTTTCCATCAATGTAACATTCATTGACAATACGCATGTTTTCTATATTAAATAAAATTGGTTTTAAATCCGGTTTACCCCGCCATCTCATTCCACCGGCGCTCCATCTGCATTTCATGTATTATGATCAGTGTCGCTGCTTGCGGTGCCGCATGTGTAAAAGTGGGGGTTAAACACTGCAAATATATATAATATCAACTGTGAAACAAAATTGGTACGATATTTGCAGGGTCAGCTGATAAGTTCCGGGCCTCACAAAAAATGTAAAAAAGTCATTTTTTCTTAATTTCTCAACATAACTAATTTCCAGAAAGGCTAATACATTTGTCAAATTAAACCATCTCTATAATGTGGTTTATCATGATCCTCAAAATTGCTGTGAAATCTTCGTCTTCCATGAAATGTTTTGAGTTTCGGCAACAGGTGGTAGTCACTGGGTGCTAGATCTGGCGAATAGGGTGAATGTTCAAGCGATTCGAACATTAATTTATACATTTTTCCCATTGCAATTACTGAACGATGGGCGGGGCATTGTCATGAAGAAACAATATTTGTTTTCTTTGCTAAATGAGGTCTTTTCCTTTTCACCTCATCACTCAGACGTTGCAGTAAACATGCGTAGTAGTCACCAGTGACACTTTTACCCTTTTTCAAGTAATCAAAAAAAAAAAAAAAAATCTCGTGTATCCCAAAAAACACTCGCCATAACCTTGCTAGCTGATAAAATTGACTTTGCCTTTTTTGGAGTTGGTTCACCTGCCGCAATCCTTTTTTTTTTTTTAATTTACGTCCAACGTTAAGTCATATCGGACGATGAATGGAATGGGTGAAATGATGCTCAAATGAATTCGGGATCCATGGAGCTTAGAGTTACCTGACATTCGTCTTTCAGGATAAGGGAAAAAGCCTTACCCAGGTAGCTCACCCTGACCGAGATTCGAACTCGGGACCTCTTGAACGTGATGCAGACACTCACCACCACGCTACCGAGGTGGGCGTTTTGACTGTGATTTACTTTCTGGAGTGTAGTGATGTATCCAAGTTTTATCCATGGTAATAAGCCGTCTCAAAAATTTACTGGTATTTTTACCGTAGAACTTCAAATTCATATCAAAAACAGTTTTTCTTTGCAACTTTTGATCAGGTGTCATCAAGCGCGTCACCCAACTTGCACAGACCTTGTGAAGGTCCAAAACATTACTTAAAATATGACCTGCACGTTCTTTTGATATGTTTAAGGTCTCTGCTATCTCAAACAACTTTAATCTGCGGTCTTCCAGTACTAAACGATGAAGTTTTTCAATGATCTCTGGAGTTGACTTCCACAGCGCGTCCAGAGCGAGGCTCATCACTTGTGCTCGTACGTCCCATTTTAAACTCTACAACCCACCTTTTAATCACTACGGCGGTCATCAGCGCCCTTTAAAAAACTAATCATGGCAAAAGCCAGATATAAAACTTTCTAAAAACTATACAAGTGTAACAAAACCTATTAAAAATACACGTACATAAAAAACATCAATCAAAACCTACTAAAAATTTCTTTCACTAAATCCTAAACTCTAAACTAGACAATAATCTAAAATCCTTCTCCACGGGTCTCCACGCACGGCCTACACGTGGGTGGGCCTGTTGACCGTCTCCCTCAACCACGATGAGGAGCCGACACGAGGGAGACTGTTGGCTCGGGACCCCGGGTGCGCCAAACCCGTACCTACCGAAGTAGACCCCTGGGGGGACTGTATATGAAGGCGCAGTCTTTCTGTTTACTGACAATTTCCTCCTTGATTTCTTTAGGTGTTAATCCTTTAAAATGGAAATATTTAATATTGCCATTATATCATATATTATTATATATTTAATAAAATATTTAATGGAAATAACTGCTCGTTTTCTGAAATGCTCCATTTCCGTGAAACCTCTGCACTTGCCTGTCATTCGAAAACTAAACAAGGCATTGTGACCTGTAACCATGGATACAAGTTAGTCCTATGAAGCTATGCGTCAAACTGGCCTTGTGGCGCCATCTCTATGTTAAAGCCGGGACTTACCAACCGACCCTTGTTTACTTAAGCCTGGGTGTTTTAAGGTTGCAGAGCCTTTTCTTCCCTTTCCCCGTATGAGAAAACTCTAGATTCCGTTAAAATACACATTTCACAGCAATTAACGATGCGACATTAATCACTACCGACGTATACGCCGTTGCTTTTATATATTCCAGTGTTGTAAGCAACACTACGGTTTTATTTAATGAGCGTATAGAAAGAATACCCGATACAATCTTTAAACGACGAATGTCATCTTCCTTTATGGTCGGTGATATATCCATGAAAAAGAAAAGAGAATTAAGTTCATAACGTCTAGTAATTACACTTTTATTAATACTGTAAGAGCCCGTCCTTTCACAAATTATGTTCGGAGTTCTTGTTTTCTGTGTCGAAAGTTAGTGTTTTGTTCTGCCTAGGATCGTGATAGCACTATTTTAATATGTGGCGAAGCTATAATCATGGTTAAGTTAATAATTGTGAAAGCACATGTGCTCCTCACAGTAAGGACAAGAAAGAAAGGCTAAAACACAGTGGAGTGAATGCACTATATGAGCTGGAGAGTAATGAAATTAGTAACATTCGTCTATAATTAAAATAACATCATTTAAGTGGTAGATGAATCAATAATAAATCCTAATCTATCACATGCACCAGCATCCAGGTTATGAACAGAGTTTGTTGAAAGGAATTTCTCGCTGAATATTCCAGAAAGTGATATTATATCAAGAGTATTTAATAAAACCTTTCAAAACACGTTCCATCCTCTGGTAAGTAAATACAGTGACTGTCAGAATTTTTCGGACAAGTATAGCTGTTATATGCTTAACAACAAAAGATTAACAGCAAACCTATTTTATTTCATTTTGCTCACAGTTACTTAAACAAACAGCAAAAATATACAGAGACTCCCATAAATAGTTGGACAAAGTAGAGTACTAAGTTTTGAAAGTGAAAATCAACATTTGATGTGCTGTTTTATTGAAATTAATGATAATCGATAGTTACATGGTTCCTTCTTGTAAGAAAATAAATGTTATTTCACATAAAAATTTTAGAATGCAAACGTTTTTAAGAATTAAAAAGAAATATGGCACTTTTTGGCCCTCAAAAGCAATCGGACATAGCAACTTGAGTGTAATACAAAATATTGCGTAATATTGTGATTCTACCTCTTCTTTTCACTACTTCTCGCAACCTATTTGGCATGCTGTGAACCAGGTTTTTCAGGTAGGCTGTAGAAAGTTTGCTCCATTCCTCTTGCAACCTTTCCTTCAAGTGCTGCTTGGAGGTGATGGGGTCTTCCGCACTGCCTTCTCCAGTTTATCCCTTACTGCTTCTATGGGATTAAGATCCGGGGACTGAGAGGGTGGATGTAGTACATGAGGACAGTTGTAAAGTAACCATAGCTGCACAATGTGGAACGTATGCTTAGGATCATTATCCTGATAAAATGAGAAGCTGTCCAAAATACCCCATTTCTGCAGTTTGTTTTAAATTTTGCTGTAATAGTCTAAGATAGACTTCCTTGTTCATGGTTGTGTGTATGAACAGCAGCTTTCCCTCTCCCATAGAGGAAATACAGCCCCATACCATTACACTCCCTCCACCGTGTTTGGCTGTGCCTTGTAAATTGCGCTCTTCCAGCTCCGTGTTTGGTTTCCTCCACACAACCACCAACCACCCTGCCATCGGAATCAGCAAGGTTGTATTTGCTTTCGTCACAAACAATAACTTGGTCCCACCAATAGGTTGCCTTGTTAACAAAGTCTTTGGCAAATTGTAATCGCCTCCTTTTATTCTTGCTGAAAATGTATCGCTTTTTTCTGTCTATGCGACCATTAAAATGTTTTTGCATGACCCTTTCTGACCGTTTTGGGGCTAGCTGCCTGAATCTCAGTACAAACTACCGAAGCACTTATATGCGGATTCCGTTTTACCTTCCGCATAATATAAAACTCCTGCCTATCGGTAAGAAGTTTTGGTCGCCCTGGCTTTACTTGAGATTCAATTCTGTCTTCATACTTATACTTCACTAACTGTACTTTTGCTAAGATTCACAATCTCTGCCATTCCCCGGTATGTTTTGTTCTTTTCACAGTGATAGATCACTAAGTGTTTATGTACAAAGGTACTCTGCTTACCTCTGGGCCCCTACTATGCTCTTGCCTTCTTTTTGGTGCACAGTAGTCGTGCTTCTTCTACGATGTTGTTTTGTCTACTGACAGACCTCATCTACCCGTTTGTATTGCATTTCATTTGTGCTGTCCGATTCCTTTAGTGTAGTAAACTCATGATGTAAACAAGGCTGATTGGGGCAGCTCTTAGTTTAGCCACATTTTTAATCTCTAAAATTGATGTTCATAGCAAATGATTTTTTCTTAACACAAGGAGTACCTTGAGCTTCATATACATAATTATCCTGATTTATAAAGCACTCCAAAGTGAAATGCAAAGTCCGTCCGATTATTTATGGGAGTCAGTGTATATTCCAGTGTTGAAAGCAACACTACGTTTTTCTTCAATGAGCGTATAGAAAGAATACCCGATACAATCTTTAAACCACGAATGCCATCTTCCTTTATGGTCGATGATATAAACACAGTGGAGTGAATGCACTCACATGGATTGGAGAGTATTGAAATGAGTAATTTTCGTTTATAATTAAAATAGCTTTATTTAAGTGGTAGATGAATCAATAATAAATCCTAATCTATCACATGCACCAGCATCCAGGCTATGAACAGAGTTTGTTGAAAGGAATTTCTCGCTGAATATTCCTGAAAGTGTTATTATATCAAGTGCATTTAATAAAACCTTTCAAATCACGTTCCATCCTCTGGTAAGTAAGTACAGTGATTGTCAGAATTTTTCGGACAAGTATAGCTGTTATATGTTTATCAACAAAAGATTAACAGCAAACCTATTTTATTCCATTTTGCTCACAGTTAAACAGACAGCAAAAATATAGTTCCATGACATTTCATGAAGCACAAAATATAAAATTTATGGATGTAATTATAGGAATACAAAATTTCCTATTCAAAAGTATTCAGACAAACAATATAAGTACAAAACAAACAGAAAGAATGGAGGTCATGTAGGAATATTAATACTTGGTAATTCTTCTCTTCTTCCGTAGCACTTCAGTCAGCCTTCTCGGTATGCTCTCCACCAGTTTGCTAGTGGTAGAACGGGAAAATTTGTTCCATTCCTCTTGCAGTCGCCTCCTCACATCAGCTTTAGAATTTATGGGAAGTTTTCGTACGTTGTTTTCGAGTATATCCCATACAATCTCAGAGTGATATCGGGACTCTGTGGGGGAGGATTCATAACTTTAAGACAATTTGTACAACCATAGCCGTACATTATGTGCCGTATGTTTTGGGTGATTGTCCTGATAAAATTTAAAACATTCTCCTATTGCCATATTTTCTGCACTTTTCTTCAGGTTATCTTATAAAAACTGAAGATACTGGGGTGATCCATAAAAACTATGTCACCTGCTCTTTCAGCTGACAGACAGCCCCAAAGCATAACATGTTCCTCTCTTTCTTCAGATTCTTTATTGGGTTGTCTCCAAACTATAATTCGCGTATATGAGCCCCAAATGTTGAATTTTGACTCGTCGCAGAAAATTGTTGTTTTACACCAGTCCATATCTTTGCTGAGGTACTCCTTAGCAAATCTTAGCCGTTTGATCCTATTAATTTTGTTGACAAAGGACTTATCTCTTGTAGTTCGTCCATGATAATGTTTTCTGTATAACACTCTCCGGATTGTGTTTGCGCTGATTCTCTTTCCAAACACACTCGCAGTCTCAGCAGCAATAGCAGTTGCAGCAAGACCTGGATTATTTTTCACTTTGCTTATTACTGTCCTCTCTTCTCTCCTATTAAGGACCTTCGGGCGACCTTCTGTGGCAAATTTTCAATCCTATCTTGATATTTATATCGGCAGATAATGTCTTTGACGGTACTTTTCTCTAGGTGCAACAAATCTGCTATTTGTTGACATGTTTTTCCCTTTTCATGATTTAATATAGCTAATTGTCATTGCCCAAATGTAATTTTGTTTCCTCTGTGCCCCATTTTACTCCTGAATGCTTGAGTTTGCTTTGTACGAGAGTAATGCACTGATTGGGACCTCCCCGTACAGCACTTAACAAGTGCAAAGCATGCCTTGAGTTGCCAACCATCTCTTGTCCGAAACATATTGACGAGCAAATTTTCGTGTCTCAACCAATTAACAGCTATTGTGCATTTTAAAAATAATTTACAAATCAAAACTGAATTACTACTGTACCTATGAAGTGCATAGGATTAAGAGTTTAGCGATTTTAATTGATTATCCATTTTCCTTTAAAACCAAGCATGTTACATGTACAGACCACTTTGCCCGAAAAATTATGACAGTCACTGTACTTACCTAAAGCTGTCGATTTGAACAACTTAAAGCGAAGAGCTTCGTGCGTTCTCCCGAACTTCAAAACTTACCGTGTTTATGGGACGTTGAAAGTTTGTGCAAAACTCTTCTGCTAACCGTGTTGGAAGGATAAATATCCTTGGACCACTAAAGATCCGGGTTATTTGTGTACAACGAATATAATTTCGTGTTTCTTCAAGTTACGTCACTGGCAAAAACCTAGAGTTATTTTTATGCAAGGAAGAAATGCTGAAAAGGACATTTGTCTAAGGACATTAATGGTTGTGAAATCACAGACAGCGGTTATTCCCTATTTCGAAGGTTCGTACCGTTTAAAAAGGTGGAAGGAAGCCAGCAGGTAACCGCTACTTGACTTGCAGGTGAACTCTGGCGACATGCGGGTTGTCACGTGACAAATGGCCTTTGTCACTGTGCGATTTCCACAATGTTCGGAGAGACAGCTTCGCTTGCATTGCAAGGCTGGCCACGAAACTATCTTAATTAGTAGTTATTTGCCTTTTAAATTTAGTAACACCTACTGTGACACTCACACGACTTTCACTACCTATTATCATTTATTTTATTGTCAGTTTCCCAGTTATACGAAGACTTTCCCGTCCACCAAGAAAATAATCGCAATAAATTGCATAGGACATCAGAAAAAAGGTCTGGTATGCTACGTTCTCATGGCTTTCTCCTTTCATTCTTCAGCAAACATTCTTATAACTAAAAGCTTCTATCTACTACAAGTTAGTGGAAGCAAACCTTCGCGTAAATCGTCTCATTACACACCACGTACAATGAGAGTAGGCTTAAGCGATGGTGGGTTGGTCACTATGGGATTGCTTTGAAATACCGTACTCTATATATAGCTAAGACATGAAAAAATCATTTGTGTTATACTCTCTCCCTACTCAATCCTGTAGAAATTATTTTTAAACTACTTATTCTTCTGTCTGTTTCATCATGAAATAAAGAAGAATGGGAATAGAACACAACAGTTTTAAATAATATTCAATCCCTTTTTGAAGTTTTTCTTTGCATGCACACTTATTTGAGGAAAGAATAAGTAACCGCAAAAAAAAAAAAAAAAAAAAAAAAAAAAAGAAATAGTTATCACTAAAATATATGGAAATGAATTATTCTTTTACACTAGCCGTGCGTACGACAAGGTAGAGTCAGGCTGATCAATTCCACCAAATGACCTAATAGTGGTCTAAATTACTTAAAGTACTGTCAACCCAACACAAGAAGGCAAGGCAGAGAAATGTGTAATATAATCACTTTTGCATGATGTTTATGCTCATTGTCCATATATGATAAGGATGCTAGCTTCATATAAAATACACAGTGTTGTCACATAACTTATTAAGGGTGGTGATTTTTCGCAAATGCAATATAGCGTGATAAAGTGCGAAATTGACTCAAAATGCATATAAATGCGAAATCAAAGATTTTACCAAGTAATTATTTTTTTCCCAATGAATTTTCTTCTGGAAACTAACTGAAGAGTCTATAGAACCTTTACATGTTTAGAAAGTTATAAAGTGACTACTCTTCTGAAATGTGGAAAGCTACCCTTCCCGCCAAATTAGTCTATTGTTCTACCATTGCGCATATGAGGTATGTTCGAAGCGAGTTCAGTTGTTTTACAAGAGAGACCCACCTCTCTTACGACGCCTAATGATTGTCATAAATCTATCTTTGGCTGACCCCGTAGATCTGTCGGCAGAGCACCTGCCTGCCGTGGTAGGGGCCCCGGGTTCGAATCCCGGCGGTGGGGATTTTTCTCCGACCAAGATGATTTCTCATCTTCCCCAGAGTTTGGAAGTATGAATGAATGAGAGTGCGTATGTGTACGTGATCTAATGATTAAAACCCAACGAAGACGAGTTAACTCCTTCGATATGTTCCAAAGAAGGAACGGTCCCGATATGACTATTGGAGTTAAAGGCGGGGTATAAATGGAACAACCCACTTAACGGAAAACTTCAATCCTTGTCTCTGAAAACCTATAGCAATCATAATTTTAAGGAAATGATAAACACATGTTAACTCCAGTTGGAGTTCTTACCTGCCAAAGTTCCGATTTTCATTGTTCTGTTTGGTTTTACGCACAGCTTTCACTCATTCTATGCGTAGTAAGTGTGAGGCTAATTTTGCGCATTTTCTTTTTACTGTGCTAGTTTTGACAACAGTATGCATTTATCTTTTTTGTGTTATGCGGTATGCTTTAGTGTGTATCAACTTGTTCTATATTTGTATGTATTGCTTTAACCTAAATTAATGTAAAATAAGTTGACACTTTATGCACTTTTAACTCACTGTCATAACATCCCATAAATGTGTTTTAGATCTCATATAAATAATGTTAATATTCGTCATTTAAAAAGATAACTCAAATTAAACTTTTTAAAAATGTTATAAAATTTAAATTGCAAATGTATAAACGCTATAAATGCTAATTGTAAAAATCAAAATGCTAAATATCACTACTCCTACTTATGCATAATACCTATCACTGCAGTTATTGAAAACAGCATTACATCTGGCAGCATTGGTGACTCATATACATTCATTTTGTAGTAAACAGATCCACTACCAGAGCAGATAAACAGTTCAAGCCCCTCTCTCTCTTCAGGCCCCGCTTTCCTTCTTGCGGAGGTAGATAGTACTTACACGTTGTGAGTCGTAATTACGGTAGTTGTTTCATGTGTATATGAGAACTCCTAGTAGTTTACCGGCAGAAAATACGAGTCAGTTGGAGAAATTAGTCTCATGCTGGCATGTTGGCCATGGTAGCTCAATGGTTAGAGCAACCGGACGAAGACCGGGAGATCCGAGGGGAATATGGATCCCTAAAAAGTCGAGGTTAGCAATATTTAGATAAGTAAATCCCCACAAAAGTAGAAGTTAAGTGAATTGTTACAAAGTCACAGTTAACATAATTAAAATAATTTCAGAATTACAAGATAATATTTTCCCTCGTACATTGTACAGGTTCGGGACTGTGCAGCCATTATATTGGTTGACGTGGTTGAAAATGTTACCTTGGTCCATTGTCAAAATAATAAAAGTAAAAAAATGTACTATAAACTTCTATGGTGATGTAGGCGTGTATGGCACGGCAGAATGTTGACAATTGACTGTGATGGGGAAAAGTCTCTGACTGCAACTTAGCAGATTAACATATTGGCAATTGACTACGAGAGAATCCGGGTATTACTTGATAAACAGGTTTATCAGTTAACAAACTTCATTTCTCAAACATTTTTACCTGCTATAAATTTGTAGGAATTCACAGCGACCCGATCCGTGTTTCAAATCCCGGCTATGGCATTGAAGTTTTCGGTCTGACTCTGCCTATCCAAGCTTAAAAATGTATTACAAGTAAATTATTTTATTTAAGAGGATAATGTTATTTTGTAGTAAGATTTTGGCTAGCTCTTACGGTTTACCAGTTATTTTTGTATTTTCTATTTATATTTTGGTAATTTACATCCTCCAGCGTTAAGTCATATCGGACGATGGATGAAATTGATGAAATGATGCTCAAATGAATCCGGGGTCCATGGAGCTTATAGTTACCCGACATTCGTCTATCAGGGTAAGGGAAAATCCCGGGAAAAACCTTATCCGGGTAACTCACCCAAACCGAGTTTCGAACTCGGGACCTCTTGAACGTGATGCAGACACGCTACCATCTACGCTACCACCACGCTACCAAGGCGGGCATTTACCAGGTACGCGAAACTCATTCATAGTGAAAAGGACTTCAGAGTCTATTCCCAAAAAATATAAGATATACCTATCATTTGTCTTGAGTCATGAGAATGCAGAATCGTAAGAGTTACTTAAAAAATGATTAACTTTCGAAGAATGTTTCATGTAAAGGGCAGTTTGGGATGAGAGCATTTTCTCAAATACTATATTTGTGTCATAATTTTGGGAGGTGCTTTACTTAAATACCAAACTATATTTTGTTACCGACATTTTATTTTTGTGTTCTCTGTTCAACAACTTACATTTGGATCTTTGTATAAAAATTGCCTTTTTGGGTTCAGGGGCCCCTATACGTTTGTGATGAAATATCGACATCGAATTTTCGGGTGGAGTAGAATACTCTATACTTTGTCTATTTAACGTAAGCTATAGAGGAAGTAATAAAAGCTGTAAAAGAGCAAACGATGGTGGCTAGTGAGAGCAACAGTATATGCATCTATGGCTAGATTACTAATATTAGTTTTCTTTTGTTGCAGGTAAGTGGTGCATCTGTTGCCGGCGTGACACACGTTGTAGTTATGTAAGTAGCAAATAACCTACAAAATATGTTTAATACTCTCTTATATATAATCCACCATTAATATCGGATGTTAATATACCGAGGAAAGTTCCATGAAACATTGAAAATCTGCAGTTTCTAAAGTTACCTTACGTATCTGTTCGTGTAACAGTAAATTTGGCAATTTATAATTAAGGTTTGGAGTTAAATCTTAAAACACGTTTATAATTTCATAAAAATGAGAGATGCAATAGTGTTAGGTCAATAAATTGATTTGTTCTGAAGGTTATTAATTTGTATTTATATTAATACGTGTACTACGTATCTTTGGGAATATTTGTTGATATCTAAAATAACATACTTCCGACTCTTTTCTTTTTTTTCCGTATGTTTCATTAATTACTTAAGGTAAATATATGAACGCTCAAATATCGGAAGAAACAGAATTTTTTTTATTCCTGTGTCTGCAAACAGAGCTACCATGATGACAGCGAGGGATATGCTGATCTCATACGAGGGGGGACCCAAAAGAAACGGGATTGTTTTCATGTAAACTTTTTTGATGAACTTTTTTACAAAATTACTTCAGTCACATTTAACATACTCTCCATTACATGCGATGCACTTGTCAAGTCTCTTTTCCGACTGTTGGAAGCATGTTTGGAACTCTTCAAGTTTGATACTTTCCAGTGCCCTTTGCGAAGCTGTTTTTACCACCTCCACATCGTCATAATGCTCCCATTTTTCCATTCGTGGAAATAGCAAAAAAATCGCGCGGGGCAAGGTCCGGCGAATATGGAGAATGGGGAATGACAGACCACCTCTGAAATGCCAAATAGTGGGTCACTCGTAAGGCTGTGTGTGCTGGAGCGTTGTCGTGATGCAGAAACTAGTCACCTGATCGCCAAAGTTCCGGGCGTTTGCTTCTCACATCCTCTCGCAGACGCCTTAAAACATCCAAGTAAAAGTGCTGGTTAATAGTCTGGCCAGGGGGTACGAATTCCCAATGCACAATTCCACGAACACCAAAAAAGACAATGATCATCGTCTTCACATTTGACCTCACTTGCCTTGCTTTTTTGGTCTGGGAGAGTTGGGAGTCCTCCACTGGCTTGACGCTTGCTTCGTTTCTGGGTCATACCCGTAACACCAACTCTCACCCCCTGTAATGACTTTGTTCAAGAAGTTTGGATCACGTGCAATTTCTGTTTTCAAGTCCTGGCACACATTCATGCGGATGGTTTTGTGCTCCTGTGTGAGAAGGCGTGGAACAAATTTAGCATCAACACTTCTCATGTGCAAATCCTTTCTCAAAATCCGTGGCACGTGCTCCAACTGATTCCTGTCGCTACTGGAATTTGGTCGATCATTTGGCGACGATCCTCGTTGATCTTTTGGCGGATCTTTTCAATGTTCTCATTTCGCGATATTGAAGGACGTCCAGAACGAGCTTGGTCTTCAACACACATCTCGCCACGTTTGAAGCGCCCAAACCACTGGAAAACCTGTGTGCGGCTCATAGCGTTCTCCTGGAAAGCTTCCTGAAGCATTTGGTGTGCAAGAAGCAAAATGTCACACACACTCTTTGTTCTTTTAAAGTTGCCATAATGACTTCGCAGAGGTAACCCGCCAACAGTCAGAGAAACACAATACCACACTTGCACGTTCAGCTCTACACTGACGCCGCCTGCACAGCTGTTTCATGAAGGTTTCTACTTTTTCCAGAAACTCCTCTCCCTCCAAATTGAAGATGCTATACAAGTGTTTGGAGGCCATTGTTTTCCTTGTTTCTTTGTTTTGGGTGGTTAACATTCTTGGTACCCAACGTGAACAAACTTTTGAGTAACCCAGTTGTTTAATAATCGTCAGCACACTTCTTTTACTGAGGGAGGTAATGCGACACAATTCACCTGTTGTTATCCGGCGATCACCACGAATGGTGTCATCGACTCGCTGAATGTTGCCTGCCGCTTCGCTTTTCATCTGTCAATAGTGTTTGCCCTTCAGCTTCGTTACAGCGACGAACCCATCGTCTAACAGTGCTGACATCCACCGTTTCATCACCATACACATTTTTTTAGCCCTTAATACGAATGTCGATGACAGCCATTTTGCAAGAGGATGCAGTGCTGCCACCTGTTGACTTAGGAAGTCACTACTGCAGGGGATTGGAGAAGAAAGATTGAGGAATTGTGCCAAATTCAAAGTTTTCACATAACTTACTTATTTAAGGGGGGGTAGGAGGAAGTACTTTTTGACCCACCCTCGTAGAAATGAGGTGGCAACATCGAATTAGAAGCTAGGAGTAGGAGTCTAAAGTGAGGTTATTAGGAGAATTAAACCTTAATAACACATTCTGGGCATTTACCTAAGACCTTTTGTTCTGATCGCTGGTGTAACAAGACGGATTAGGGTCATTCTTGCCTCGATGGCAGAACAGGGTGTTAATGCCTGGTAGAGGAATCCAATAGTTTTAACACCGGACACTCATATAGTTTCTATTGGTAGGCAACTTCTCCTTTTTAAAGTGTAGACGTACACTAAAAGTTTCGAACTCAGAACCAGTGTCATCCTTTCACTGAATAATACACAGCCACGCAGACTCTGATTTAGGTTTCTCGTAGCTTGAATAGATAGCCGGAATTGACATCAAGGCGGAGATCGTCAATACATCATAAACGACATCACAGTTTCAAATTGGCGCAGCATCGTAAAGCAAACATTATTACTACCTGAAGTTGTTTTTGAATTATGCTTGTTCACGAAAGTAGCACAGACAAAATTAAAATATTTAGTTAACGACGCGTTGAATTATCAGAATCTATTTGCACTGCCAGTGTGCCGGAATTTCGACACGCAGTACTTATACAGGTTGTTTCAAAACGAGACCGAACGTTATAGTCGTTGCGTAGTTTATAACTTAACTAGTCTGAATTTCGGTGTCGCAGCTTCGAAGTTCTGTTAGGTATAATTTTATGCAGCATTAAATATTACATGATCTTGTGTTTAGGCAGCGCACGAACCACTGGTGTGCGAGACTCAAAAGTTATTATTGGGACGCATCGGCTACGAAAACAAAAAACATATATCCTTGCTCGTTATCAGTGACCCTAGCCTACCTTTCAGGTAATGGGGCAAATAGCAGTTATTTGTGAAAAAGTCGACTAATAACTCGTACAGTTGCAAGGTTGCTCTTCAGTGTAAAGCTACACATTCCGTCCTAACAGGGAGAATTTTTGCGTGTACTTAGCAAATCCAAGCAATATGGAGCGCTATACGAACACCGAAATGACAGATATGGGTTTGATGGATGGAAGAGATGAAGGGAGCTCAACGAACGCACAATTAATTTAGTTTCATTAAAAATATAAATTGTTAAAATAGTTACATCAATTATAATATTTATTTGTTTAACTTCAGAGCATTTTGTTATGATCTTAATTGTACAATACTTTCAACCACTTACTGTAAATATCAGCATCTTCCTTTTCAATTACAAATGTTTTATTTAGTATTATCAAACACGTGAAATAAAATGCGCGTCTCATTGTGTAAGCTATTTAGCTTTGGTTAGTTTATCTACAGTTCTTTGATGTTGTTTCCTATTCTGTTTATCATTTAATGCTTCCATCTTCAAACTCACTATCATTAACTTTCCTCTAAAAGGTATAAGTTGCATATGTCCACCAGATTATTTGTCATCATGGACTGCTATAACGGTTAAACACTCATAAGCAATAATTAAGCAATAGGTTTTTATTGAGGTTTCATAAGGCAAATAAATTCTTAATAGTAGCAAGTAAGCTACTGCGGAGTATGTCGGTATGTTTACAAACAGTTACAGCACGCTGCATGGCGTGTGACCTACACCTGCGAACTCCGACAGTGTGAGGCACGCGTCGTTGTACCTGTCACTGCCTAATCCACACTCATTCCGGAACATTTTTATGCGGCTCTGTCGGTAGTAAAAAGGATGTATATGTGTCACAAAGAAACTGAGCAACTACTTTTATATGTTTGGTGTTGTTTTGAAACACCCTGTATACCAGTAAATTTACTGACATGGGACACAGTTCAAGTCAAACACAAATGAACCTTTTCTAAAAGCCCTTTTGTTTTGGATCCAGAGAGTCTAAAGGTTTACTTTGGCTGAAATTTCATAATGTAATGTTTGGGAGTGGCATGCAATATTCTGGCCATTTCTGTAAGTACCTAATAGAGAAAATAATGTGACTATAGTTTTGGATTATCCGTCATATACTACTATAGTTAACGTACAACGGACCGTATAGTTGTGTAATAAAAGTTTGTCTCGAGTTTGAAAAAGAGTGAGAAAGGAATGCTGTGAGTGTAAAATGAAATAACCTTCAAAGTGCTGTAACTTTCAAGTAGCTTCTTGTAACGTCATGAAAGTACTAAATAATTTCAATAGCCACCAGTTTTTAAACGTTTGACTATCATTATTCCTTTTGTATCTACCTATGACGAAATGCCTAGTGAAACTATTAATGAAAACGCCTACCTTAATTAAGTTGAATTAGAAGAGTCAAACAGTTTATCAAACTGAAATATAA
>JAUKNK010000241.1:145000-252500 GCA_030765055.1 Mantis religiosa | reverse complement strand
GGAACAGACCAAGCGCAGTGGACACATTCTCGACTATCGAGGGAACGGAGTATCAAGTCCAGCGAACAGAATGCCATCGTGCCATTAATAAAATGTTGTTTTCTTTCTTAAACGTAGTAAATATGCTTACAATGTAACAAATGCCCTTACTGAAAGTCATGAAATTGTGTTAGTATTATGGTAAACTATTTTTCTTCATATAAGCATCTTTCCAACATATATTCGCGATTTGATTGGTATAATTGTATAAGCTAAAGCGACAATAAGTAAGTAAGTAAGTAAATAAATAAATAAATAAATAAAAAGGATTATAGAAGAATAAATTTGGGAGGCCTGGATATTTGCAGAGTCTGTGGAAAGAGACAATTTTGGTAGTATACACATACTTCCTACACCTTTAAAGAAAGATAGTCATACTTTATTACCTTAGTGCATTTTATAAATTACGTCCTACAACGTAAGTCATATTGGACAATGAATGAAGTAGGTGAAAAGGTATTAAAATGAGCCCAGGGTCCATAGAGTTTACAGTTATCCGACATTCATTTTTTAGGATAAGGGAAAATCACGGATAAAGAACCTTATCCAAAGAGCCCATCCTGTCCGAGATTTGAACTAGAAACCACTTGAATGTGTGGTAAACATTACCACGTACGCTACAGAAGGAACCTGCCTCTGTGTTTGGAGGTAGCGTGTTTGCCTCACATTGAAAATGTACCTAATGAGAATCTCGGCCAGGGTGGATGTGACATGCGAACAAAATGTGTAAACCGAATCAGCTAGGGTTGAGACTAGAATCTTGAATTTCCAGCTACCAAATAGGGCAGCTTAGTGACGGAGGGAACACAGAGGAGGAACGGATGAGTTGAAGGAACCGTAGGAGACGTATGGGCTTCAAGGCCCGACGCTGACTTGCAGAGTTCCCTAATATTTATAGGTTTGACCACTAATTAGGGGAAGCGATCGGTAGAGACTCTACCAAGCCAATGGAGGATGCTTCACAGACTCCGTGAAGAACTGCAGAAGTTCAATTCAAGCTTATATGCCATTTTTCTGCCGTAGACTAACACACAACCCCGAACGGTGCCGTAACATGAAATAGGGAGATGAAATGATAGAAAAATAGGAGAGAAAAGACATTCACACGTGTAGCATTGCCGTTTGAGTAACTGAAATATTCTCAGAATTTTGCAGGAATACTTAAATGATACGCAGAGAACCCAATCTCACTTTCTAAACGATATGCTGCCGTTTGTTATGTACAGGAAGAACACCAATTGCCCTATTTGTGACAAATAAGGGAGCAAAAAGGGAACTAAGGAGCTACTTTTTCTACCGCTTTGGTACTTACGCATACGTTCCATTCAAAACTCTGAATATGGAGGTTTCTACCGGAAGTAGGACACCTGAGATGAACATACATTTTTACTTTACTGTCTGCTTAACTATAGTAAGTAGCGATGTTATTTTCATCATTTGCTTTGAAGCCCTAATAAAAAAATAAAAAAAAAAAAAAAACTCTTGTCTTCTATTCGCAGTTGTAAATGCACCTGTCAAATTGGATGAAAATCTTGAAAACTTAAAAATAATTTGCTTTCATTTGGACCTCTGATATACCTATTATTGAAATTTTAAGTACCATTTTGTTCAAAACCTGTTCTTTTCCCCTCAGTACTTTTCAGTAATTAAAATGCTCCAAGTATGAACATGTTTAAACACTAACACCTAATTTATAGGAAAGTTCACAAATGATAAGAGCTTAACACAGTTTCTGAAATTTGATAGTCAGCTTATTTTTTATTATTTCCTTAGCCTGATATTCATGAAAGCTAGGGATGCGTCCTCGATATTTGCTATACCTCGATACTCGCATGGTATCGACATCCAACCATACTTCAGAAGATTTGCTCGATATTTTTCCAAAACTTCGGTGGTGATTCTGCAATTTATATCTAAGTTAACTGATGGAAATTAATCATTCCTTCACACTAGTCGTGTATAGGCCAAGGTTTTGGACAAATAGAGTCAAACTGAAAAATTCAATGCCATGGCCGGGTTTTGAACCACGGATCTCCTGGTTTCCGTCCAGTCGCTCTTACCCATTGAGCTACCATGACCAACGAGCCGTCATGACATTAAATTCTCCAATTTTTATCTTATTTTAAAATTACAAAATATTATTGTCGTAAGTAGAACATTGCAAAGTCAAAGAAATTGAGAGGAATTTTGTACCTGTATAATAACATTATGCAAGAAAATAATCGTGTGTCAAATTCTCTGCCAGTTGACAGCTCCCAAGAAGAAGTCACTGCATATCTCAACGATGATTTGTAACTTCCTCTTTCTAGTGCACTGAATTACCAGAAAAGAATTCAAAATTCCCCCCCCCCCAAAAAAAAAACAACAACAAACAAACTTTGGATTCAGGAAGGCTTATACTATTTTATAGACTAAAAAGAGGAAAATGTGATTTTTTGAAAATGTTCATGAAATTTCAGTCATACATAGCCTTAAGTTATTAGGTAACACACACAGTCTGTTTCGTTTGTTCCCGAAGTCAGTAATGTTTCACATTGCATCAATGACCATGTCACTTCAGCCAATGAAATCAAAGAAATCACAAATGACAGTTACGTATTATTGTGATGTCAAGGTCGGGTGAGACGGTGAAGGTATTTAATATCGCTAAAAGTAACGTTGCCAATATTACTCCAAGTATGTTGGACTAGAAGGGCAAGTTGAACAATAAAAGAGAAAAGGGGAGATGTTGCAACATCGTCAGTCCCCTTTACCAGAAAGGGCATCTGTGGGCTACAGAAAGTCCTCAGAGAATGATCAACGTCAATATTTGGGAGAGATTCTTGGTGACTAGCTATTCTTCCATAAACGTATCTGAATTCATAGCTGCATCTTTTTGTTGAGAATGTGCCTTTGGCTATATGAGAGTAATGTGACTTTTCAGACGTTGCATAGGATGCGGAAGCCCTGTTGCACGGCCGTCTCGATCACTGAACTACCCTTAATCTGGGGACATCTGAAAACCGTTGTGTATGCACTGCCTCTGATACAAGCCGGAACATTGGACAGAGTGAGGCAGTCCATGGTATGATGTGTGGACACCTGCGTTATATTCCATGCTGGCCATTTTGAACATATGTTGTGATATGGCCTTGTGTCGGATACAGTTTGCACTAACACACATACCGTCTATTTCCGGCCTTTCCCCCCTCTATTTGAGTCAGGAAGTACTCCCTACAATATGTGGTGTCATTAAAATTAAGTCTGTATGACTGTTAAATGTTACACAAAAATGATATCAGTAAGGCTGTATAGCTCATTAAGATAATTTATGTAGCGAAGCATTTATAATCTCTGAATTAATTGGATCTTCGTTATAATATTTCCTGTGTTAAACCGTGCATTGAGAATTGATACCAATGCCATTCTTTAGTTTCTGAGAGCTTAGGCATACAGCACGTATCTAGTATCATATAGACATAAAATTATAGCCTTAGTGTTAAACATATGTGTTGCCTGTGCATTTTAATTCAGTAATGGCTAGTTGAAACGTTATCAGGGCTGACAAAATATATTTGAAAAAAATATTTACTTTGCAGAGTAGTAGTGAAAATAAATAATGATTCTAGAAATTCGTGTTAAGGACTAGTTCACAGATCTGGTTTTCTAAATTAAACTTTTGTGCCAGACCGCTTCTGGTTTGTGAGTAGAGGCAGGCAAAAGATGTCTGCGGCTCGCATTCAGGAGGTGGTGGGTTCAATTCTCGAGGTTTTCTTTATTAACTCAGCGTTGCTTTTTGGAGTTTTCGCGGGGAAAGTTTCCCCGGATTTTATTTCACCTTTCCTTCTGGTTGGTCATTAATTTTGGCGGAAGTTATGGCTCGGATTGCTCTCCTTGATCCTCCGAGTTCCAGGACCCCTAGGGAATGTATAGTCTGTTTAGTTAACTCATGTGCACGTCGGCCGCTTTCTTTGACAAACCCTTATAATCGTTTTACAATCCCGGCCCTCCTTCTTGCAGTCCGTTCTGCAAGTTTTCCACCTTTCTCGATACGTCATGGGTATCGTACGAGGTTTCGTCTAAATGAATTATCTTATACACATTACTGCAAAACTTCCTTAGTTTTGACAAATACATATATCGCCAAGCTACAATTCTACTAGATTCCATAATAACCCCTAACTTATTCAAAATGCGGTATTTGAAACCCAGCTCCTTTAAGAGACCGCGCAAAGTGCAGTGCCCATAAGGAAAATCACAAATTTCTTGCAAATGTGCAATCAATTCGTCTAAGTTGGGCGCTCTCCCTTTTCCATAGAATCTATAAACTTCTCGGGGAATTAAATCGCATGTGAAATTATCTACTTTAGAGATTTACTTTTCAACTTGATCGGCGTCTTTGGTATTCCTTTCGTCACAATATTTCTCACTGTATTTCTGTGAATACTCAGAATTTATCATCAGGTTCATTGCACGACCCCTTACCAAGATTATTTGTCAGCACATATTTATATGTGTTCAAAACAAGCGCTTGAATTTGCTTAGAAACAGTTCCCGTTATAACTTTGCTTTTTGAGGCTTTTCCAGTAACATGACTCGGCCCAGCAACACTTTCCAATTTATTCACACTATTGTCATCACTTTGATTATTTTCACTTGACTGAAAGTCATCTACTACTTCATTTGCATTTACCACTGCGTTTCCCTCCGACGGTCTCCACATCGTCACACACACAACGAATTTCTGCACGTAATGAAACAGATCAACTGGAAGTTGGAACTTTGGTAACTGAGACTCCTCGTGGAGTAAACATGCGACTGCCATTTTCAGAAAATCAGGGTTGCTATTGGTCCTCAATGACAGGGTTCCATTTCTGATGTTTATGACGGTCATTAGTGGGCGTAGGGTGATTTTCCTTTAAGGGGCAAAATGCACTTGCGTTCATTAGACAGACTTTAAGCCCGCTGTCGTCTCTCCTCAGTCCAGCCACCTTTAGTATCCTCTCATCTCACTCTTCACTCCTGCGGGTCGCCCTCTCAGGGGAGTAGACCAGACTATTTTATTGGTCGCGATGTCAGACTGTGACTCACCGGTAAAATATAAAACGAAATTTGCTAAAATATAGGACTGCGCCATTGCCGAGCAGTTAGACCGCCTGACTCACCCTATACACAAGTCACACCGTTGTAAAATACTTCCATTCACTTTCATTAATTCCACTGCACCAATCCTACCAATTTCCCTTCAAATGTTTGAAGTTCAGCTAAGGTGCACTGTGTGACCAACTGATATATTTTGAAAGATTAATGCGTATTTTCAGCAGGACAATGCGACAGCGCGTAAGAGCTACGCCGTATCATTGGCAATAACATTATAAGCAGCGGATTATGGCCGGCCCGTTCCCCTGATCTCACACCATTAGATTTTTATTTCTTTGGACAGTAAAAGGTAAAGTGTATACAAATAACCCGCATACCTTAAATGAACTTAAATAAAACATTCGCAGAGATTGGTGCAGTGGAATTGATGAAAGTGAATGCAAGTATTTTATGACGGTGTGACATTTGTATAGCACAAAATGGACAGCACTTCCAGCAGCGTGAGTATCGACTTCTATAATTAATATAGCACAGTAAGTAATTTAGTTATGTAGATGTTAGTTTCGCGAGTTAAAGTTCCCGAAAATGCTGGTCCTCGTAGCCACGGTTGTTAAAGCATCTGTCTCTAGCGTTCCGCCGCGTAGAGGGTCGCGGGTTGGAGTCCCGCTTTGGGCATGGGTGTTTATGTGTGTAATGTTTATATGTTAAACTAAAGAAAACAGATAGTAAAACAAACGGAAACAATAAAAAACGGTTAAATAAGGAAAAGAAAAAGATATACATCTATATACATAGATAAATATTTTTTATAAAATAAAAAAAAAAAATATCGGCGAGCAAGCGGGTGACCGCTGTGGCACGGCAACTGTCGCGGAAGCCGATTCTTAAACTAACAAAACTGTACTCAGTGGCGTATGTTGGGATTGTGACTAGGCCTACCAGATCCGGACAATAAGGGATTGTTGATTAACTGTTAACGTCACAAACAGTGCATTTAAATAAATTTTTCTTGAAACAAGCTGTTAAAACAACCGAGGTGCCTTTGAAAACGGTAGCTGTCTTTAGATGCTGAGACAGTGCCGTATCATAATTAGCCAGAAATTGTAGCAATTCTATATAATTGGCTTTATTTAATGACTCCTCACTTTTATCGTGGCCTCTAAACTAACATCCCTGTTCTGCAAGAAGAACCACTGCATCAATATTTTCAATACATTTTTATTTTCCTTAACCTTTCCATTATACAAACTGTCAGCAAGTTACTTTTGGTAATTCAATGCATGGTTTACCCGTTAAATGCCCAAAGTTTCTAATGCCGTGAAATCTTTTATATATATTGTTGATCTTTTATGTTTATCCAAAGCTGTGATTAAATAAGCTAAGTTTGCGAAACCCGTAGCATTCCAGGTTGTTTTCTCAGTTGCAAACAACAAGCATGGCCAGCAATAAAGTTTATTTAGTTCGAGTGAGTGAGACAGCCACTCATACTTAACATAATTACTTATACTAAAATACCTTTTATAAAGGTTCTTATTTTTTTCCTTCTGTTCAAACAAGTGCGGAAGAGCTGGAGTAAGCCTTCCCTGTTTTATCACAAACCTATCCTCGTATTTAAACTGGGAGAATGGTATTTGCACTAAGTGCTTATTTACACATTCTTCGCCCATTTCGAAGAATTAGCGCTAGCAACTGTCTTGGTACATTGTACACTATGAAATAAACAATACTAATACGGCTGTTGAGGACCGTAACAATCGCACAATAATTGAAAACACGGTCTTTCTTGCCTTTAACTCCACGTGTCATGCGGAATTTCAAAGCCAATCGTGTCCGTACGGTACATTTCGGAGAAGGTCGTATGAGTCTAGCGATGTAAGGTTCCGAAGCCTTGGCAAGTTGAATCCTGCATTCTTCCCCCTGCCCCCTCACTGCCCCTTACCATAGAGAAGGCTGCAACAGTAGCTACCAAAGCTCTACTTGCCCCTCTGTTCAGTGATAGGTAAAGATATATTCCACCCTACGCACTAATTCTTTATTGGGGGAAACTGGCTGGTATTGCAATTATTATTAATATTGCTTGTTAATTTCTAGTTTACTTTAGATATGGGCTTCAGTGACAGCTTTGATATCCCATAAAATACGCCACTGACTGTACTATTCCTTGCATAGCCAGGGCCTGAAAACACATATAACGATTTCTTGTCTGATAAAAGTATAAGTATTTCAAAATTCAAAGTAACAGCTAGGAATGCTGAGCTTCACAAAAACGTTTCGTTGGCATAAATTGTGTGCTTTGAACAGTTTTTGTAAAGTAACATTTTGTCTGTCTCACAAGCTTTACCAGTTATAGAAGTCATTCAGGTTGAAGAGGCATATTGAAGAGGTTATTCCCAATAAATTCAAGATATACTTTTAATAAAGTATGAGAATGTTGTTACAAATTATTACTCTAGCTTGCTGACCAGCATACTGGATTATCGCCTCGAACTGCACTACTTGCACCTGTGACTGCACCCGAGTGTTTCGGAGTGAACGCAACTTAACTCTGTCACCTGTTTTACTGGGCATTCACCGCCCTCTTATGTCATCCTCATTACAAAGGCCTCAAAAGGGTCTGCTTTCTCATTCTCTTTCCTGCTACCGAAGAAGTTTCCAGAAGTACGCGGGTCATTTAATCTAAAAAGCCGGCCATAACTGCAACAGTGCGGGTGGCTGGTCAAGGTCGCGCACCTGATCACACTGCTAACATTCCACGCAGCAACATTGACAACTTTGCGCACGTGGTCGCAATATCTTAAATCTTAAAACATGGGTATATATTCGAAATTTTTAGAGCCATTTTGGAGAAAATCTAAGTTCTCGAAAAATGATCCATGTAAAGCATAATTTGAAGTACTTTTTTTGAAAATCTTTGTTCGCATTCTTGGAAGATCTGAACTTAAATATCAACTTTGGTGTTTAGCCAATCTTTCGCTTTTTAATTGTGCACACACATACACAAAACGTGGGCCATTTTTTTTAAATTTTTTCCCCAGGGAGCTTTAAAGCTTACTTCAGTGAAATCTTGACATGAAATATTTATTGAATGCCTAACATCTCGTACTTTACGTAATACAGAAAGCAAAAGTGGGCTTGGTGGATTTTTGTGCGTATTTAACAATAAAATATTCAACGATATTCAACAGATTTCATAGACATCGATTCTAATCATTTTGAAACTTTTATGTACAGAAAGATACTGGTTGCTTTGTCCTTGCTTAATATTAAATAAAATATGCCATAAAAGCACCTATTTGGAAAATAAATCATGACTAGTTAAAAAGAGTTCTTGGTTTTCTAAGTGCGTTTCACAGAAAAGTGCCCGAACTAGATGATTTCGAAAACCCGGTTGGTCACTGAAAAAAATTATTTTAAAAGTCAAATTTTGAAAATCTTACAAAATATGAAGAAATATGAAGATTTCCAAATAAATATCTCATGCATGAAATCTATATATTGCAAATTGCAAAAAGTAGTTGTTCTCATATTGAAATGAAGCATGGTTTGGAATATGAAATTTCAAATTTTGCCCGTCTTCCTTGTATCTTGACGAAATTGTGTGCATCACCTTTGATGTCGTTCCCAGTCACCTTCTCCGAATAATTTGCTGCCAGTTGTTCCAATGGTGAGCTACGGGATCTTTTTCTCTGGTGGGACAGAATAGACAACACCACATAAGTTGGCTAATAAGTTTAGTGCAGACAACTGATCATCTGCTCAAGTTCTTCTCCGGAAGCAAGCCAGGTGAAAAGACGATTAGACCATAGAGCCAACTTTCGGGAGACGATCATTTTGGCAGTGGAGCGGAGTGTTAAGGAGGCTTTGGCCAGTTCCTACGAGAGGAACGCGCTTAATCGTGATGCTGGATTTCAGTTCAGTTCCTCTTGGAAACCGGCCTTAAAAATTGAAATTTGTCGACTTAAGAATCACATTACAACTTAGTAATCAAGTTAAGCAGTTACGTTTCTTTGACCCAATTAATTTTCTATACTCACGCCATCTCCTGACCTGGCATTTAATTTATTGAAAACAGTCTTTTGTTCAGTAATGCGAACTTTGATAGTGTTTTGTCTTTGTTTATAGTTGTGTTATATCCAGTGTTTCATTTTTGGTTATAACATTTAATAAATATCCTGATGATGGGAGAGATGCACACTCCCGAAACGTCGATTTCTAATCGTCTTTTCAACTGGCTTGCTTCCCAAGAAGAATTTGAGCATATTCGTCACCAGAAAAGCTTCAGGTCTTATTTTAAGTGATAATCTGTTTGAAGTGAATTGTCAATTTTTTGAGAATGAAGAATTAAAATGTTTCTGATGCTATTACTTGAAATTAAAACTATTGAACCATATCTGCTAGCTTCTGATGTACCCAAAGCTAACAAAAACTTTCCGTAATAATGTGAAGCATACGTTGTTGTGAGTGAGAGAAATACCCATGTAAATGTTCCCTGGCTGTGACCTCAAATCTGTATAACTAGAGCGTGATCTTCAAGTACTACGACTGCCGATAATCGATCGCAATAAACACAGGTTGCAAAACGCGAAGGAAAAGATACTTTTTCTTTAACTTCCATAGTATTACCACTATCGTGTTGTTAGGGGATTCTCGTTCCTCTATCCCGTAAGCCTGTCGGGTTGAGGAACAGAAACTCTTGATCGGTTAGAGAACCCAGGATGGGTGATCAGCCCGATGCCTGGGTGAGAGTGAGAGAAGTAGATGATAGAATGAAATCGAAATAAATAATAGGAAAGATGATAATAGAGCAATTGGTGGAATAATGGCGGGGCAAACCGGAAATCTCGAAGAAAACTGGCCCCTGTGAAGGGTAGTCCATCACCAATCTCACATGCGGTCGTCTGGGATCGAAACCTTGTTGGTAAAGATACTACTTAAAAAATACACGAACTGTTATTTGCCTAAGTCCCCCCTCTTGGCTACTGTAACCAGCATCCCTGCATTATGTAGCCACATCTTAAAGCTGTTAATTTGCATCTAAAAAAATATTGGGAATCTTGCTAACTTTTAAGAATTTCATTTTAATTTCAGTAGAAGGCTTGATACCTTATCCGACCAGACTTTCTCTTTACCCTTAAATCGCATCGTTAATGAGCTCATCTCATCATGACTAAATCGTATCTTTTTCGCAAATGTTTACCTATCTGCCCACCATTTATTTATGACTTACACTTTAATAATTTCGGTGTTCACAAACACGAATCGCTATTCAGCATGACACGCTGGCAAATGTTTACGCAGGCCTGCTGTATACCGTCTGTACAACCGGCCATGTCCGAGAATGACGCATTACTGGTAACATGTGGTGCTGAAAAAAAATGACTGTTGGGGAAGGTCCTTTCCACCAAACTCAGAAACAGAGTTAGGTAGGCAGTAACTCGATCACTTCCGACGCCGAGGGACTTCCTGGGGCAGGTCATGTCTCCATGGTGTATCTACCTGAGCCAAAAACACGCAGGTTGATAAAGGTCTTGTGTCCCCATGTTTGAAGCAAGATGATGTTTTCTGTTAATCTTAATCAATAGCAAGCGTTGCTGTATAAAACCGTGCTAATGAGAAACGATGCTGCTGCATGATGATAACTGCTATACAGTGTGGTCCACTTAAAGAACATGCATATTGTGGTTTCCAAGTTCCTGAACTCTCAAAATACAATATCTATCGAACGTACTTGGTCATAATAATTTACTGCACCCCTTCAAAATTGAGAAATATGGCAGTTTTCGATGTAGGGGTAAATATGAAGGCACAACTACTGGTGAATCATAGAAATAGAAAACAATAGAATAGAAAACAAATTCTGCCCGCCACGGTAGCGTGGTGGTAGCGTGTCTGCCTGACGTTCAAGAGGTCCCGAGTTCGAATCTCGGTCAGGGTGACCCACCTGGATAAGGCTTTTTGCGGGGTTTTCCCTTATGCTTAAAGACGAATATCGGGTAATTCTAAAGCCTATGGACCCTGGGCTCATTTGAGCATCATTTCAACCTTTCCATTCGTCCGATATGACTTGACGTTGGAGGACGTAAATTAAAAAAAATGCAATATGTTTTATTGGAGCACAGGGTGTTCCAAATTGTGACATAGGTAATATTCTAACTATACCCTGTATGATACAAAATTGTAGGGAACACTGAGGATTTTAAGTTAAAACATTCTACCTTTCTTATATTTTAGTTCCCAATAAACTAAGAAGCGTTCATTAACCTTTTTATTCTAAAATGAAATTATTGTAGGCTATGTTTATTGACATTAGCTTCATGAACTGTGACAGGCAATCAAATAGTAAATGAAAGAACATGTATATCGTGCTTTCAAAGTTTCTGAACTCTCAAAATACAATACCTATCGAACGTACTTGGTCATAATAATTTACTGTACCCCTTCAAAATTGAGAAATATGGCAGTTTTTGATGGCATAATTACTGGTGAATCCTATTGTTTTCTTACGATTAATTTCCTTCATGGTTGAAAAACATGTTGAAATGTATCAGCAGGACGGTACACCTCCACATTCTGCTATATGTAAACTTCTGCTGTTAAACGAAAAACTTGGTGATATGTTATTGGGTTTGCTGGACCAATCAGATATGCTCCTGCTTCACCCGATGTAATGCTCTTGAACAACTTTTTGTGGAAATGCATAAAAATATATTAATGTTTCCAACAACTCAACCGAAGATAATCTAGAGCATGTGAAGGTTGCCTCCATGTCAGCATTTATATTTGCTAGCACTTATAGAAAACATTCCCAAAACAATCACAAAGTATTTTGGTGTTAATGAAGGCTTCTCTGAACATTTAGTAAAATAATTTGAAGTAGCAGCTCTGTATTTATTTACTTATTCATTTAGTTGCTCGTTTTACTACTGTATATTTCAATGTTATCTTAGAACAATTGATTTTAGGAAAACAAATGTTTTAATAAGTTACTTAGTTTATCCAGGGGACGCAAGTTATACAAAAACGTGTAATGGTTCCATTTAAACTCTGAAGTTAGGCCTCTGTGCCCTAAAGGAGCCGCGTGAAAGTATTCTCCATATCACAGTATGGAGGGCTTCTTGATCCAATGAAATTTGTAGTTCTTGGTGTTTTTTTTTCTATTTATTTAAAAGATAACTGGCCTGTAGCACTGTATGTGTATCGTTCTGTAGAAAAAACACTGGGACAGTTTCAAATTAATATTACCTTAGAACAAAATCTCTATGGATATTATGTGCCATTCTCTTGAAGTGTGGCTTTGAAGAACTGAGTGGAAGAACTTTACATCTCTAAAAGCATGGTTTTGAGAAAATTAAGTGAAGATTTTTCATGTGATTTTTATTATATTTTCTGGTATTTTTTCTGCGGTTATATATAGTAAGTACTGTATTCTATTAAAAAATTCGATACCGAGAGGTGAACACTTTTTACTTTGTTACCACTTACTCTTAAGCCCCCCTACCTTCAAAAAAGGAATTTCAGAGCAATATCCGTGTGTGTCCGCGCGCAGCTCCGCGTTCCTGTATCTGTAAATAAAGTTACTAAAAACGTACATTACAAACTTCAATTTAAGTTCAGAATCTTCCAAGGATGCCACACGAAGATTTTCAAGAAAGTCCCCGACCCTTAACTTTTATATAAAAATGTTTCTAAGATCTGTTCAACTTCTCGGGAAGCAAGCCAGGTGAAAAGACGATTATAAATTGACGTTTCGCAAGCGTACATCTCTCCCATCTTCAGAATATTTATTAAATGTTATAACTACTAATGACATACTGGATATAACACAAATATAAACAAAGACAAAACACTATCAATATTAACATTACTGAACAAAATACCGTTTTCAGTAAATTAAATGCCAGAGCAGGAGATGGCGTGAGTATAGAAAATTAATTCGATCAAACAAACGTAACTACTTAACTTGATTATCAAGCTGTATAGATCTGTGCTCTTTAAGTCGACGGATTTGTATTTTTAAGGCCGGTTTCCAAAAGGAGCTGAACTGAAATCCAGCACCACAAATAAGCGTGCTGCTCTCGGAGGAAATGGCCAAAGCCTCCTTAACTCTCCGCTCCCAATAACTGTTACATTTTGCTAAGATAGTCGTCTCCCGAAAATTGGCTCTATGGTCGTTATCAAAACAATGCTCTGCCAGCCCAGACTTCTCAGGTTGCATTAAACGAATGCTCCGTTCATGTTCGTTTATTCTGGTAGAGATGGTCCTTCCGGTTTATCCTATATACGATGCCCCACATTCACAGGGAATGCGGTACACTCCCGAAACTTGGAAGTCCAGTTTTTCTTTCACTGGTCTCAACAGATGTTTAATCTTCGGAGGTGGCTTGTGGATGGTCCTGATGTATTTGGTGAGAATTCTGCTGATTCTGCCGGATGGATTGCCGGTAAACGGGATGCAGGCTGTAGCGGTAGGCTTATCTGACGCTTGCTGAATTACAGGTTTCCCTTTCCTAGCTTTGGTGATCAAGGCTTCAATGACATGGTTTCTAAGATCCATTTTTCTCAAAAACGGCTATTAATTTTCATTTGTATACCATGCGTGAATATACCAAATGTATACTTAGATTTTTGAATATGACCTTGGATTAAGTTTTTTTTTAAATTATGTATTTTTGTATCTGTAGTAAACCGTAAGAAAAAAGCTTAGCTCAGACACTGTAGATCCAGTTAAAGGACACTGTTTATGCCCCCCCCCCTCCACATACACTGAAACACACATATTTCTTTTGTACCATAAGCAGTTTCTGAGATATCTTTTACTAGTGGTTGCACTTTAAAACATTTTTTTTTTCAACTGGTTAGTCGTTATTCATTTTTTCTGCTGGTCATACAAAGAGTATAGAATTTCAAAGCCGTTTTATAGTGCTCTCCTTTTTTAAAATTCGATTATCCTATTAGCTTGCCGTATTTATAACGTATAAGACGTGTAATGAAAGCTACAATCACGTGTGACAACGATGAATTAGGTTTCATAAGAATAGTCATGTAAGTACAACACACACACACACACACACACACACACACACACACACACATATATATATATATATATATATATATATATATATATACATTCATACAGTGTATGCAGGATATATCTTTGTTAGACTAAATAATTAAGGATCGCTGTCCCAATGTTAAAATGGGAAATGAAGCTAATATGAACCTGGTTCGAGAGAACCAGGGGTAAGACCAAGTTGAATGTCATTAAAATTCCTGAAATTGGCTTATTTCTACTTTCTGCTCAATACTATCCCATAATGTTTCCAAATTCATGAATTGTTTCGCATTTGGTCAAGTTCAGGATAGATAGGCTCTCTTAGAATGTCGATATTTGATACAGGAATGGAATAAACCGGGAGATTTAAAAGAAATCGATTGAATTCAATTCAGGAGTTCGAGCAGGCCGTGCAATGAATCCTCTTCGACCAATTCACCTAAGCGGACATTTAACATTTAACAAATGATAAAGTAACAAATTTCATGCTGTCCGGTTGATATGAGATGGCACACCATCATGTAAGTATCACATTGGTTAGCTAACACCCCGAGGCACATTATCAATTACATGAAGCAGTTCATTTCTAGGAAACTGCATATAGATCTGTAAGTTCTGTACGGACCAATTGGTCTACAGGGACCAATGAATGATCCCATCTCAAAACTTTGATGCATACGAGTATACTGTCGTACTTCAGAAGGTTTCTCAAAGGCACAGACTATGAGAATTGTTAAAATTGCGCATACCGTAAATACAGCCTCATGAATGATCAACAAATCCATGTACATAGTAGAAACATGGGATGGTAGAAAGTTCTTGTCTTCCTTGCATTCTGCTGAAAGTGATACAGAACAGTTTCATGCAAAGTTCTCCAGATAGTCATGTGATACCCCTTCCTGCAAGGCGTTTTGTGTTATCTGGTGGGTTTTCTACGGTCTATGCTTTGTAGCTCTCTTGGTCTCCCAACACATGAGCCACTGTCTCTCAAGCTTTGGTGAATTCGTTAGATTGTTCGTGACATGGCAACGTGGTCGGTTGCAGTCCCATATGAATGTCGCTCTCTTCAGTTACACTATACATGTTTTTCTCCCTTCTGTACATTACAACAAACCAGGGGCGAAGCGCGTGGCGTGACGTTTAGGGAAGCTGCTCCTATATACATATCTGCAACTTGTAGTTTCGGGTCCGAAACTTGTTGTCTGTATACCAGTTAGCGCTTCCATAAACGTCATACTACGCTTCGCCCTGCAAGAAGCAACCAAGGAAGGTAATCATACGTAGAATAATATGTGTAATTTACTTTCTCTGTCACCTTATACTTATTGTGTTTTGTCCAGAATAGCATAAACGAGGTTTTACATGAACTTCACGTTTTGAGGTCCTGATTTAAAAAGCAATACGTTTAGCAAAAGTGTGTGTGTGTGTGTGTGTGTGTGTGTGTGTGTGTGTGTGTGTGTGTGTGTGTGTGTGTGTGTGTGTGTGCACGGGTGCGGAAATGATAACAACTACGAAGCTCTGTATCTCCTGGTTTCCATCCAGTCGCTCTAACCCCTTGAGCTACCATGGCTACCATGTATTCGCGGTTCAAATCCTGGCCGTGGCATTGAATTTTTCAGTTTGCTCTAATTAATTAAAATCACCTATATACCGGAGTAATGTATTTAAAAGGATTAATTCTCTAAGGATTAAATCCTCAATATACAATTTACATTAAAATATTCAGCGATAAAATCCTGGTATTTAAGTACTTACAATAGTAAGTTGCCACAAATGTTTATCTCGAATATGAGAACTCTAAGTGGTATACCGGGAAAATATAATGAGTCAATTGGAGAATTTAATGTCAAGAGGGCACGTTGGCCATGGTAGCTCAAAGGGTTAGAGCGACTGGACGGAAACCAGGAGATCCGTGGTTCAAATCCCGGCCGTGGCATTGAATTTTTCAGTTGTCTGTAATTAATTAAAATCACCCATATACCAGAATAATGTATTGAAAAGGATTAATTCTTAAAGGATTAATTCCTCAATATAAAATTTATCTTACATTTTATCAGTATACGATATAAACTTTTTGTCATTCTCGCACTTAATTAAAATGTCTATTGATGTTGGTATCCTTTTGTCTTTTAAAACCAATAGGTGCATTAAGTATTTCCAAGATATATGATCAGTTACTCGCAGAGAGACACTGGATGCTATAAAGTGACTGGTTCCAATCCAGAAGCAATAAATAATGTTTTGACAGAAAGACTTGACGTGTTTAAGGGAAGAGAGAAAGGAAATATAAGAAAATGGACACATAAGAGTATGTACTAGAGCTATTTTCTTGTTTAGGCTTTATACATATTATAACACTAATTTATTTTTCATTCCCAGAACATGTTCTGCTAATTTTCTGGTTTGTAAGGACGTTACAATGTGAGGAAACTGTGGGTGATAGAAGAGAATTGAGATCAAATTGAAATATTTCTATTTTATGTGACAGGTTTACAATATGCATATACCTATGTCTACTATAACAGAAAAACAGATGTTCATTGTGAAATAAGTGTTCATTGACTTATCATTTCGTATATTGTTCATAGTATAATTTTGTGGCTGCATAATTAACTTTGCAGTGCATTGCAGTATATCGTTTTTAAAAATAGTTATCGTATCCACGCACCGGGTGAACTTACGCACCTTTATATAAAGCGGGTAGGCCACCTCTCAAATAGTATATTTACCTGCCGGTTGAGGGATGTCTGAAAGCTGCTGTCAACACATCAAATACGATCGCAAGCTGCTAGAGGAATCGTATATAAACTCGCTCCATCTGCGATGCTATTGATAACGTCAAATTTTGCGCGGTAAAATTTCAGATGAAAATGAAAACCGTGTATATAACTTCTGACTGACCTCGAACCTTACTGTTTAAAAATAATTGTTAGATATTAATATGGTGTACGTTGTGGTGAGATACAGAAATGATAAGCGTTAGATATGTATAATTCGAGCGTGGTCTTTAAGCCCTACTACTGTTGGTAATCGATCACAAACACTTCTGTAAGGCTCCAAAAGACGAAGGGATAGATTCATATGTTATTTTATTAAGTCCGGCCTACACATTTACCTTTACCGATGTTCCTAAATCTTAAAGCCACTAGTTCATTCGTCAAATACAGCTTTTACTCTGTGTGCTGCTCAATCCTAGGAATTTAATTCCCCTTTATCATTTTCAGAAATGGACTAGGTATATGCCTCAGTAGTTGCACCTTTAAGGTACAGACTTAGGAACTTAACTGAAACCCAGGTACCGGACCTTTGTCCTAATTTTGTCGACTGAAATCTTTAGAATCGTAATTACTTTATACCAAGTCCAGTGATTGGCTTTAAATCGCCACAGTGACAAACTCTGGAAGTAACAAGTGTGATACGGACCAATGACCCCCGTCTGTGAAAGTCGATGGATGCGGATCAGTGAGAAGGCGTCAGGAAAGACAATGCAGTTATACCAACTTAAATTTAGAACTGGCTCTTAAACAAAGGAAGACAGTAAAACACACAAACACTGCTACACTTTACGGTGTTTACACTTCCTGTCTATTTAATTGTTCCATTGTGCTAGAACAGTCACAGTGGGATTTGTTTCTAAATGCGGGGGTTAAGAGCTAGCTGGGGGAAAGAAGTGCCTCTAATTAACAAAAGAGGGCTTATGGGGTTAGTAGAGACATGCCTAATTTTAAACCATTTAAACTCGTAACTAGGGTCGGGATTTTGATGATCTAAAATGTATAAAAATGTCTCCAAATTAAAAAAAAATAGTGTCAAGTATACACTCATATGACTTCTTCGACTCACTTTGTAGAAGCTGTTCTTACAAACGCTTATTCGTCTATCTACTTACTATTAATCGAGATATAAGACCTGTTAGCTATGTGATTGCTGTCACATTCCATTCTCATTAAAAATAACAACTTCCTATTTAAAAAACGTTCAAGTATTTGGTAACTCAATACAAGGAACATCTCAAAAGTGATTATCTCCACAAAGAAGGAATTGTTTCTCATATATTTTGAACTTTAACACGGTTTACAATTTTTGTGCAGTACGAACTTGTCTGCGTTACCTGGATAAGTTTTTTCCGGGGTTTCCCCTTATCCCGAAATACGTATGTCGGGTAACTCTAAGCCCTACGGACCTTGGGCTCATTTGAGCATCATTTCATCCATTCCACTCATCGTCCGATATGACAATGTCGGAGGACGTTACGATTTTTAAGTTATGCAAAAGTATTCTGAGGAGGGTTTCAAGGATTATTTCCAGAAAATTCAAAGCATGTATTTATTTTATCTCATAAAGATACTTTAAACATATTGTATTTTAATTGAAATGATAGAACCATACGAGCAACCTTTTCTAAAAATACTTCTTTTTTAATTTTTGCAACCTTAATAAAACACATTTTCAGTGAAATCTCTGTGTTATCCTTTAAGTGGATGTTTTTAATCGATTAAAGACAAACTGTCATTGCTTCCTGGTTTACCCTCGTACTTTTGCAAGTAAGCAACAGCAACGTACAGATGGATGCAAAAATTGTTACTCATTTTCCAAAATTACAACGAATTTTCCTTCACAACGTTTACAATAACCTAACGTTTGCAGCTCTACCCTCCTGCTGTTTAATATTCCTCTCTAAATTCTTTTGTTGCAAATGAAACACATGATTTTAAGGACCCAAACAATGTCATGGTCACATCGCTTGTTCAGAAACTTGGAGAAATATTGCACAAGTTATGCGTAACGACAAAATTAATGCAGTAAGACACATAGGTTGCACATTCGTTCTTGAACAATAACTTATGCCTGCCTCTGTAGCGTATGTTGTATGTCTGCCTTAAGTTCAAGAGGTCCTGAGTTCGAATCTCGGCCAGGGTGACATCTACAAAGTGTTTTTTTTTTCCCAAAGTTGTCCCTTAATCTGAAATATGAATGTCGGATAACTCTAAGCACTACTTCTATGGACCTTGGGCCCATTTGAGTATAATTTCATCCATTTCATTCGTCATCTTGAAACAGGATTATGGTGATTATGGGAAGATGGTGCTCTCGGAGTCTGTGGTGATCATGTGGAACGGGATTATTCTCACCTGATGTCGTTCGGCGATGCAGATAAGGTCGTGGTTTGTATTCTGCCCTCCGTGATGACGCTGACGATGCCGCAACTCTTCTTGAGAGATCTGACACTCAGATATATCGATGTATGTAAACTATCTCCGAATCAGCTTCAGTCTGAGAACTCTTAATTTTCAGACGTTGTCGCGAATGAAAGGATACATTTTCTTAATAAACTCCTAAACCAATAAATTCTTTTAACTTTAAAATAACTAAGATGTTCAATTTAATTTGTATTATTTATACAATTTTTCGTATGAAACTTGACAATAATACTGTATACCTTGATTACAATTAACAGAAAACGGATAGTAACTCTTTTACTCTTTCGCGGCACTGAATTTTCATCTGTTCACCATAACGTTCTTCCATCAAAATACTCTTTCTTCCCTAGCTGCTCCACCAAAGTTATTGATTTTTGCTTCTCTAGTTACCATCACTACCAATCAAACTTTGTTTTTACTGGTCCACGTCACACATTAGAGAATCTCATTTTTAAAACTATCAATGGTAAAACATTCATATCACTTACATGTTGCGTCATCTCATGACCTACTGAATTTTAACAATTTCCATTCTTATTCATTTTTACGTGTCCATATCTATTCTTAAACCACATGTTTAAACATTTTTTTAACTCTCAGGACCTAAACCAAAACAACGGTTACAGTCTTTATATGACTTAAAATTGTAGGACCTTGATTTTTAAAAATAACCTGATCCAGAAAACTGTTGGCGAGCTGGGATCTACCATTTCTTTCCCCTCTCCTCTCTTGCTTTCTTTTTAAGTGACGTTACGGCTGATGTTACTTGTTACAGTAGTTCTATCTCCAAGTGCAGTCATTTAATTTCAACCATTTCATGAGCCTATACAAGGTTTGGAGTGGGAAGTTAGCGCCTCTGCCTTATAGATCTTCTGTGCCTATGGCCTTGAGCAACAGGGCAAGGATACTTAAGAGTAGCTGGACCAAAGAGAGTAAGATCTCCAACTTTTACAGATTGAAACTGCCCGGTGGTGGCTCCACAATTTCATACTAAAATTCGTTTAGCGTTCGCCAACGTTACTTGAAAAAGGGTAGAGCCAGACTGAAAAATTCAATGCCATAGCCGGGATTTGAAACACGGATCTTCTGGTTTCCGTCCAGGCGCTCTAAACCATTGAGCTACTATGGCCAACGTGCCGACATGACATTAAATTCTCCAACTGACTCGTGTTTTTCCCGGTAATCCACTTAGGAGTACTCATAAACACATGAGACAACTACCTTAATGGCGACTTACAACATGTAAGTACTTAAGGCCCGGACTTTATAGTTCGGACCTCGATTAGGTACAATTAATGGAAATTAATTGCTCTTTCACACTAGCCGTGTGTAAACGCACTATGAAAGGGTAGAGCCAGACTGAAAAATTCAATGCCATAGTTGGGATTTGAACCACGGATCTTCTGGTTTCCGTCCAGCTGCTCTAAACCATTGAGCTACTATAGTTTTACCGGGAAAAACACGAGTCAGTTGGAGAATTCAATGCCATGTTGGCACGTTGGCCATAGTAGCTCAATGGTTTAGAGTGGCTGGACGGAAACCAGAAGATCCGTGGTTCAAATACCGGCTATGCCTTTGAATTTTACGGTCTGGCTCTACTCTTTCATAGTGTGTCCTACACACGGCTAGTGGAAAGAACAATTAATTTCCATTAATTGTACCTAATAGTGGTCCGAACTATAAAGCCCGGGCCTTAAAGTACTTACAGCATAGTAAGTCGCCATTAAGGTAGTTGTCTCATATGTTTGTGAGAACTCCTAGTGGTTTACCGGGAGAAACACGAGTCAGTTGGAGAATTTAATGCCATGTTGGCACGTTGGCAATAGTAGCTCAATGGCTTAGAACGGCTGGACGGAAACCAGAAGATCCGTGGTTCAAATCCCGGTTATGGGATTGAATTTTTCAGTCTGGCTCTACCCTTTCATAGTGCGTCCTACACGCGGCTAGTGTGAAAGAACAATTAAATTCCATTACTTGAAGTCAAGCATTAGAATTAGTATTCTCTAGAGCTTTAAAAGAAGTCCAAGGGCTGCAAGAAATAAAAAATGTCGTAGAAGTAGGAACATCCTTTCTTATCTCTTCTACAGGAGAGATAGTGTAATAGAAGAACATTTCAACTGAAAACCAGTGACTAGGATAATGAAAGGTGAAGAACAATGTTAAAGGACAAAACTATTGTTTTAAGAAGTGTTGTGTGGAACTGAAATTGTTGTATTATAACTGGTATTAACTACAAAAACAAACTTTCCCAGTGATATTTGAATGATATCGCTGTTAATGACTCTAGAACGATACTGAAGGCAACTTTTTCCCTTGATGGCAACAGTTTACACTGATTGGTTTTTGTTATTTAGCATACCTGTTAGGTATCTATGCGGTACTCAAACAGAGGGGTGCACTTTATTACTAGGCAACATCGGTCGTCACCATGACAACGGGCCTTCTGTAGGGTGGCTTCCCCAATTCACCAGTGTCATCTGCAGCCCCTACTCAGTAATTGATCCAAAAAGGCATTTAAATCACGTATCTTTGAAGTGCCTGTCCCAAAGCTAGCCCAGAAACAGTTCGACGTGATACATTCACAACACTTTTCTACATAATATCCTTTGTTTTTTAGGAAAGATTATTTTTTCTGTCCACTATTGTACCTATTTGTTGAATTTCCTTATACATGTTGTTGAAAGCACAAAGTGGATAGTGGTAACCGAATCCACATACTGGTTGCTATATACTGAGCTACAAGTTCAAAGTTCAATACTGTGGAGGTTTTGATGATATCAGAAATTGGTAATTTTACAAAAGAATTTCTTTGAAATGAATTCTGTGTTTTAAAGAAATCCACATTTTATGTACTTCTCTCTCTCGCTCTCTCTCTGAATTAAGAGAATTTCGCAAGCTATTCCATTACAATTAACATATTGTGATGAAGTGGCAAGTGGTGGGCAGTGGGAATCATAAGCAGATAAGCCAGCGTAAATAGGATAACCTTTGTGCCAGAACCTTCTAGATATTTCGTCATCTGAATGTTCTGGAACATTACTACAGTATAAACATGCACTGCCACGATACGAGTCAGTGGATACGTGAGTGACGAGGTAAGGCTGGTAGAACAACAGTCATTTGCGTTTTGGTGAGACGAGCGGTGCTATTTTCTACCAAATTGCTGACGACTGTGGTGAAGTGCAGTTTGTTCTAATTGCAAGGGATTAGAGACGTCCTGTGTTCAACTCGCTAGCGATTAAACCAACCAGAATAATAGGTTACGCCAGGCGTATTTCACTATGCCGCTATATCATTGATGAAAGGGTCAATGTAAAGTGGAACCACTTCACCTTAATGAAGTGACAGAGCGAGCTAAAGAACCCTTGGCAAAAGTTAAACCAGATCATTCAGTGACAGTGTAGCGACAGTTTGGAAAACCGGCCCGAAGTTATAATATGCACTTTATCTGGCAATCAAATAGCTTAAGCAGACAGTATTTTAATCAAAATCGTGACAGCCATTCTGTGCAGATTAAAAATATGAAAAATTGTCCATGCATAGGGCATTTTGGGATGAGGAGAATTTATTGAAAATCGTTATGTCGCATCCTTCAAAAATGAACTCAGATATCCAGTTTGGTTTTTAACCGGCTTTTCGTTTCTTATTTATGCTGTTGAAAAATGCTTTAAGCAGTATCAGTACGATCACATCACATTCATCTTTTTCTTTCTTGCTTTCTAGATTCAAGGAGTCTCAGAAGGGCATAAGAAAATGTTTGGGTAGAATGCAATAGTTCCTCTACAGAAGAAGAGAAAGTAAAACTATATGAGAGCTGTTCAATAAAGAATGATTACAATTTTGCTTTTGACAACGCACCTTTACTCATCCTCATAATTTTGATGGTCCTTCTCAAAATAGTCTCCCCTGAATGCGATGCACTTGTCCCAGCGTTTCTGCCAGGCTTCAAAGACATGTTGGAAACCATTTTTTGAGAGATCCTTCAAAATCGCCTCCGCAGCCTTCACCACTGCTTCTGATGATGGATAATGCCTCCCATTAAGGCCTTTCTTCAAGTTAGGGAATAGAAAAAGTCAGATGGGGCTAAATCCGGACTATAGGGAGGGTGAGGGATGCACTTCACGTTGATTTTTGCAAGATATTCAGCGACAACATTGGCAAAATGCGGCCGCGCATTATCGTGGTGAAGCATCCAGCCTCCTTCACGGAAATGTGGTCTTTTGCGCCTGATATGGACTTGCAATGTTTTCAGGACATCCCTGTAGTATTGTACAGCTACTGATGTGTGTGCAGGTACAACATGCTGATAAACCATTCTATGAATATCAAAGAATGAGATGACCATAAATTTCCCAGCAGAAGCAACCACTTTTGCTTTTTTGAGGGTTGGTGATGAAGGAGATTTCCACCCAGCTTTGCTGTTTGCTCTCAGGATCAAAATGATGTAGCCAAGTCTCATCAGCTGTGATTACGTTTGAAAGAAACTCTGGATCTTCCTCTAACATCAACTTTAACTGCATATTATCTCCATTGCAATGGTAGGCGATACTGAACATGTCTGAACTTGCTTGGTTCTCACAGGCGGGAACCAGGAGTATCAACAATGAAACTACTACGGCGCGTTTGTTCCACATTAAGCTAACGGAATATAATAAGATTGAATTTTAGTGCGAAAAATTATGACCGTAAAAAATTATGATCATTCTTTATTGAACAGCCCTCGTACATCGTATATAAGTGATGCGGTTTTTGTACTCAATGGTCGTTGCAAGGCTGCATTATCTGAACTTTTGGGGAAACTTTGCTGGAGATATTCACAGCACTTTCAAATATGGCAGCTGGCACATTTCCAAGTAATGTAGTTTTTATATATAGAAGATAGAGGAAATATTGTATTTCATCTGAAAATTTGCTAACATATCAGCTCAGGTACATGTTTTGAGACTCCCTGAATTAAGAAAAACATTTTTTTTTTTTTCTTTTTTGGAAAAGGTCTGTGAGTCCATGTCTATCTGCTGGTCTTTTTGTGAACAGCATAACTCAAAAGTGAAAAATCGCTCAGGTGTCAAACTTTGCATTAAAGCTCAGCACGTTCAAATGATATGTCATGCACATTTTGGAGAAAATCTCTCCATCTCGCACTTCAATTAATAAGTAAACATTTTACCAAAATATGTATTTCTTTAAAAAATGGCTGTAATGATTTTATTAAAATTACTGTTTTTAAGACATTTTTACTTCAAGTAAAATGTATATCTTTTAAGTTTCTAGGAATAGTTTCTGAAGTCCTCTTCATTATGAATTACTTTTGCGTAAGTGTTGAGATTATGTATAACTGAAATTTCATGAACATTTTCAAAAAATCACTTTTCCGTTTTTTAGTCTATAAATTAGTGTAAGCCTTCCTGAATCCAAAGAATGCTTAGATAGCGTCCGCAAGTCATTTTTAAATTCGCTAATCTAGTTTGAAGGTTACATGAATGCTAGAGTCAGATATGAATTATAATTCTTGATCCTTGTTTTCTCGTTGAAAATTTCAGCATTTTTCATCATTTAAGATACTCCTTGAGTCGCAATTTTAGTGTTAGACTAGTGAAACTTGTTACACACGTTCATAGAGACACAGTGAATAGAAATTGCCCAGCATTTTATTGTGAGATGCATTAAGCATACTTTCTTTATTTCAAAACACATAAGTTTCAAATTTGAGGCAGAAAAGTCATATTCATAGCTTTAAAAATTTCTGGAGCCTGAAGTAATTGAGACACAGAGAAACCTAGGACAAATTAAAAAAAAAATGGTTGGGTTGGGAACCTGTTGTTACAATATTAGACCAAAATTTAAGTTAACTTGCCGCAAGGGACTTTTAAGGTGTCGTAACCAAAACTAAATAAATTGGACAATATTTTCCAAACTATCAAAGTGAAATTTATAAACTTTGGGCTGTATCATATTTGCTTAGTTACATCTGTGATATAAATCTTGAAACGCTAGCGTTATTATTTCAGGATTTCAAATTTTTAGTCATAGATATCCTTAAACCGTAAGAAATGGGATAAATGTTACAACACAAAAAATGTAGATATCATTATAGCACACAGTTTACGCCAAATATAATTTTTTTTTCTTGTAGATAATCATCTTCTAGATATTCCATGTTAGTGTTTTACAAATTTGCAAAATTTGAATGCTATGAAGAAGAAAATGCTTCTATTTATTTTTGAGATGGCTGAACAGAAAATTTTGTTCAAATGTATTTAATACCTTTCATTTTGGAAATGAAATGAAATGAAATGTGTAGTGTTTAACGCCCGCTTTTACTACATACGGCACCGCAGGCGGGAGATAGCAGTGTTTAATACATGTATTTTACAAAACAAAATATGATAGCGTGAAAAAATAACAAATTTCCTTAAATACGTCTGTGTTTGGTGCGTGTCTGGTACTATGTTATAAGGAGGGTCTCCTTGTACCATCCAGCGCTCCATTTCCCTTTATATCTTTGCATCACTGAAATATCCTGGTAGAATCGCCCACATCAAATTTGGCGGGAAGAAATCTTAATTATGATATCAAGAAGTTCATGTTTAGTAACGTTACACTTCAGCTGTTTATACGAGGATATCAGATCATTTTCAGCTTTGAAGTTTGCCGTTCTTAAAGCATTGCTATTTATCGTTAATTCAACGTGGTCAGATAAGAGCTAGTCATAAAAAAGTGCAATATCACATAGTAAATTATAGTTAGGTAATTTAAATTCGGCAACTAAGGACAAATATTAATGAAAGATGGATAAAGAAAGATATGGATATTTTGCTAATACTGACAAGGTTAAGTAAATCTTTGGGCAAGTAGTAATTGAAAGAGCTGAGGGAATGCATATACAGTGAATGTGAGATTGTATAAGGGTAGAAGATTAGTTTATAAAGACGCAGGAGAAGTTAAAAAGTTGAAATCAACGAAGAAAATATAAACAAAAAAATGATAAAATTAGATAAATTAAAATAGGGGGAAGTTAGTTTGAGAGGAGGAGAGGAAAAAGGGGAAAATTTTGTAAAAATCAGTATGGGAGTAAATATTGAGCACATTAGAGAAATAAGCAATTAACACTTTTCTACGAAATATGTATATGTAAATGATGCGAACGGTATTTGACAGACGACACGGACTGGGATCCAAGTTCATGGGTAGCCAAACATGTAAAATATATACTTAGTACTCAATAAACCAATTTCAGTTTCAATCTCCTGTTCCGATAAACACATCTGCTTTCATAGAGTCAAACTGAAAAATTCAATTCCATGGCCGGGATTTGAACCACAGATCTCTTGGTTTTCGTCCAGTCGCTCTTAAGCATTGAGCTACCATGGCCAACGTGCCGTCATGAGATTAAATTCTCCAATTGACACTTATATTTTCTCGGTAAAGCACTAGGGGCTCTTGTATTCGAGGTACACCGTTTGTGGCGACTTACTATTGTAAGTACTTAAATCCCAGACTTCATCGCTAAACTTGTATTATTTAAGTTAATTGGTGGAATTTAATAATTCCTTCACACTAGCCGTGTATAGACTAAGGTTTTGGATAGAGTCCAACTGAAAAATTCAATGCCATGGCCGGGATTTGAACCACGGATCTCCTGGTTTCCATCCAGTTGCTCTTACCCATTGAGATACCATGGCCAACGTGCCGTCATGACATTAAATCTCAATTGACTGATATATTTTCCCGGTCAGCCACTAGGGGCTCTCGTATTCGACACACACCGTTTGTGGCACAATGGGAATCTGGGAACACGTTTAAGGATAATCAAATCTTTTAAGAGCTGGTTCTGTGTGATGCATTAAATTCTGTTCTCTTTATATATTGAGGATACAATTTTTTTGAAAATTCAAACCAGTAACCTGAAGCTGTCGAAAATGGGTGTCTTCACAAAAAATGCATTTAACATAAATTGTGTACTTAAATGTTATCTAAAATTTTTGATAAATACAAGTTTTTCTGTATCTTACGGCTTAACAGTTATGCCAGTCATTTAAAGTGAAGGGGCTTCATAAACTGTTCTAAGTTCAAGATATAGAATTGTAAACAGTAGAGTGTTATTCGAATTAATGTTGATCTGCTGAATATTTAGAAAACGATATTAACGCCAAACACATTATTATTATTATTATTATTATTATTATTATTATTATTATTATTATTATTATTATTATTATTATTATTATTATTATTATTATTATTATTATTATTATTATTATTATTATTATTATTATTATTATTATTATTATTATTATTATTATTATTATTATTATTATTATTATTATTATTATTATTATTATTATTATTATTATTATTATTATTATTATTATTATTATTATTAATTATTAATTATTATCAATAAACATAATTTTTGTTATTCCATGTTTACATTTCATCTCACTTCGCACTTCACTTCACCCTTCATCCACTGGTTTGTCTGCTGGTTACTATATGTTGGCAGGTGCCTTGGTGCTGCATGGCAGGGAAAATGATACTGTCTAAACTTGGTTTCCAGTGGAGTGAAGCCTTCAGAGCAGATGTAGTATCCCTTATAGTAGGCTGACATCTGTAAAGCATACTTGCTGGTCGATGGATAATGATAATAAAAATAAAAAATAAAATTATAGTAGGCTTGCATCGTGGAGTTTAATCTGATCCTTGCCCTCTACGCTGTCGTGGCTTCTAGTTTGCTCTGCCGCCTCTCACCTGATCCCTCCTTCCTGGAGCGCCCCCTTGAGGGTACACAGATACAAAAACACACATGAGCTGCTTTTGTTATTTTATCTTGTCTAATTTTGGTTAATAGAACATTTACATCTGAAAACCTTGATGTTGACTAAAGTATGTAACGAATTCATTGCGTACCGCTGATTTCAGAATTTTGCTTACGATTTTAATATAGTTGAACTAATAAGGAAGATAGCTTCACATTTTATGTGGAATAAAAAAGGACATGCATGTTTAATCTAAGGAACTAAAGCACAATTTTCTGCTTGTACTCCAAACCAAAATAACCTTGGTGTTGTATTTTGGCTCCTTATTAAAGAAATGCTTTAAACAAAGTAGGTATGTAAATGTACAGACATGTAGGCGATTCCAAGTGTAAACTTAACAGGTGCTTTTGTAACGTCTTTTGTGGTCAACTGGCATGACGGCATTTTCCTCGTGAGAATAAACCGGAACTTTGTATGGAAATGGTGTGGTTACTTTAAATGCATGTCAGTGAAAATGACATAATGAAATTACACCATTCTCCTTTCGGGAATCCAGAATTCATTGGAACACCATTTCGTCATAAGGAAACTATGGCACTAACGCCCGATTTCACCAAGAGATGTTAAAATCGACGTTAACAAATTTAACGTAACAATTGTCACAGCGCTAACACTTGTTAAATTTCTTGCGTTTCACAAACCTGTTTCCTGAAAATGTTAACAAACACTTGTTAACGCCAAGAGACTTGTAAATATTACAGCTATAGAAGGCTATGGACGAGTCGTATTATTTTCTGAACGTATTGCGATGCGCTTTTGTTTTCATTTTCGTCTGCACATAGCTGAAAAAATGGCAGGTGAACAAAATAGTAAACAAAAGCCGTGAGACAAATTTCTCATCGATGAAGAAAGAATTGTTTATTGAATTGGTGACGAAAATAAGAATTCGTGGAAAATAAGAAGACGGATGCGGTGAATGTAAAAGAGAAAGATGTCACGGGGAAAATATTAGAAACGAATTCAATTCAAATGCATTGCCACTACTACAAGCATGAAACAACTTCGTCAGTGTTAGGTAAATTTAAAACGAGGTGCGAGGAAGGACAAGCGAATTGAACGTTTCAAGACAGGAGGTGGACAATGTATTATCCACATAATTCAGTGAAATATAAAATCGCAAAGTTATTAATACTTGAAGCAAAGGCGAGATCGCTATATTCCTTTCGATGCATTATCTAACTCAGTATTACTAAATTTAAAACGAGGAGCGAAGAAGAACGTTTCAAGACGGGAGGTGGACAGTGTATTATCCACATAATTCAGTGAAATATAAAATCGGAAAGTTATTAATACTTGAATCAAAGGCGAGATCGCTATATTCCTTTCGATGCATTATCTAACTCAGTATTACTAAATTTAAAACGAGGAGCGAAGAAGAACGTTTCAAGACGGGAGGTGGACACATAATTCAGTGAAATATAAAATCGGAAAGTTATTAATACTTGAATCAAAGGCGAGATCGCTATATTCCTTTCGATGCATTATCTAACTCAGTATTACTAAATTTAAAACGAGGAGCGAAGAAGAACGTTTCAAGACGGGAGGTGGACACATAATTCAGTGAAATATAAAATCGGAAAGTTATTAATACTTGAAGCAAAGGCGAGATCGCTATATTCCTTTCGATGCATTATCTAACTCAGTATTACTAAATTTAAAAACGAGGAGCGAAGAAGAACTTTCAAGACGGGAGGTGGACAGTGTATTATCCACATAATTCAGTGAAATATAAAATCGGAAAGTTATTAATACTTGAAGCAAAGGCGAGATCGCTATATTCCTTTCGATGCATTATCTAACTCAGTATTACTAAATTTAAAACGAGGAGCGAAGAAGAACGTTTCAAGACGGGAGGTGGACAGTGTATTATCCACATAATTCAGTGAAATATAAAATCGGAAAGTTATTAATACTTGAATCAAAGGTGAGATCGCTATATTCCTTTCGATGCATTATATAACTCTGTATTACCTAAATTTAAAACGAGGAGCGAAGGAGTGACTTGAACGTTTCAAGACGGGAGGTGGACAGTGTATTATCCACATAATTTAGTGAATTATAAAATATCAAAGCTATTAATACTTGAAGCAATGGGAGATCGGCATATTCCTTTCAGTGCATGTTCTAACCTCTCTTGTACTTCCATAGTAACCTTCATAGCAACTTGTTTCGACAGTCTATACCTCTTTAGAACATTTTCTTCTGATAGCTCCTCTTAGGCCGTACTCTATTACGAATGCCATTTAGACGGTCTTAAACATAGCAAATCGACATCAACAGCAGAGTTCATGGTCGGCATCTTGTCTATTTACAATTGTTACGGACTTAACAGAAATTTGGGTTGTTAGTTTAACAAGAGATTTAACACAAGTGTTTAGCTAACACTTGTTGGTGAAATGCAATTTTTGCTTTAACTATTGCTAAACTCGTGTTAATTCTTAACATCTGTTGGTGAAATTGGACATAAGACTTTTGACAGTAATCACGGGAGATTAACAACTACCATGTTGACTTTAGGGCTTTCTGAGTACCTCCATAAGAACTCTGATCACGTTTGAAATGCTATGTACGAAGCTGAAATGTTTATGGTTAGTGAGGCTTTCGAAATCCAAACGGATAATTAGATCACGCTGCAGATGACGTAAAAACGCTAAGGACGGGAAGAGAGAGAGAGAGAGAGAGAGAGAGAGAGAGAGAGAGAGAGAGAGAGAGAGAGAGAGAGAGAGAGAGAGAGAGAGAGAGAGAGAGAGAGAGAGAGAGAGAGAGAGAGAGAGAGAGAGAGAGAGAGAGAGAGAGAGAGAGAGAGAGAGAGAGAGAGAGGAGGAAAAAGTTGAAGAGCGCCATGTGTTCATCATAAACTATGTTCATGAGGGTTCGCTGGAGATGACAGGAATTTTTAAATGGACTAGAGTTTTTATGTGTTTGCATCCGCACTTTTGCATTTTAGGCCAAATGAAAGGGTAGAGCCGGATATGGCACTTTGAAGAACACAGTTTTATGTTGAGTAACAGTCCAGTTTATATATCCCTTGTATGTGGACTTCATTGCTTGAGCAATTTCATCTCGAACTCTAATGTGAAATAAGCTTGTCGCATTTGATGTTCAACATTCTGTAACAGGTAGATTAGTAAAGAAATAGAAAATAAGGGATCCTAAACGTACGGCAGTTACCGTTGAAAACGTTGTGTACCTTCTGAGCCATAGATAAGGCGTGACTTCGATACGAGCATGGTCATCTTGGACGCTCCAGATTGTGCAGGAATTTTGATGACTATTTTGATGAAATACTGGAATTTAATTTGAAATTTTAGGCAGATACACCATCTGTTAGATAATACATACACTGGAGGTTGGTTTGCAAGTATTACAAAATCAGCTAAACGATCATACGATCAAAGTAAAGTATAGGTACAAATTTTCAGGGATTTGTTTATTCTGCAAGAAACAGCCGGACTGACGCCACCAGTGGGTGGGAGGCCCTTGCCCTTAAGGGATGTTATGGGCTATTTATTTATTTATTTTATACCTACAGTTGTACCGTTTCAAGTTGTATTAACTCCCACAAGTAAAAGCGGAATAAAATAATGTAGAGATATGTACACAGGTTAGAAATAGACATAAACCACTCAGCCTACCTTTTTAACACGCTTTCTTTTAATCGAAATAATTCCCTAAATGCCTTCAATGTAATCCATTTTTTACAACTGTGCAACCATGGGTAGTAGCGCTGTTATAGTTCATCCAAAGGTACTGACTGTCAAATTTTATACTACCCGCTTTTAATGATTATACCAGCTTTTCCAGCGTGTCCATGGAGCAGAGTGTGTCCTTAAAGATCCGATGGCTTCGCTTCGTGGTCTTTTGACAATTACAGCCGAACGTATAAAATATTTTCACAGCTGCGCTTTGCGGTGTAGGACCCTTAGTCCCTCGGCTACGTTTTGCAACGTAGGACCCTCAATTCCTCGCCAACGCTTTGTAGCTAAGGGACCTCAATCAGTCTGACCCGCCTCAGTAGCGTAGGCGGTAGCGTGTCTGTCTCACATTCAAGAGGTTCCGAGTTTGAATCTCGATGAGGATGAGTTAATCGGATATGAACTTCCCCCCCCCCGGAATTTTCGCTTATCCTTAAAGATAAATGTCGGGTAAGTTCTATGAACCCTGGGCTCATTTGAGCATCATTTCACCCATTTTATTCATCGTCCGGTATTACTTCGTTGGAAGACGTTAAAGAAAAGTATATAAACAAATAAAAAGGCAATCCCTCGGCTATGGTTTGCGGCGCACATGAGGTTTTTCAACGATCTACACACACACACACACACACACACACACACACACACACACACACACACACACACACACACACACACACACACACACACCTACATGCCCGCCTCGGTAGCGTAGATGGTAGCGTGTCTACTTCACGTTCAAGAGGTCCCGACTTTGAATCTCAGTCAGGGTGAGTTACCTGGATAAGGTTTTTACCGGGGTTTTCCCTTATCCTGAAAGACGAGTGTCGGGTAGCTCTAAGATTCATGGGCCCCGGACTCATTTGAGTATCATTTAACCCACTTCATTCATCGTCATATATGACAACGTTGGAGGACGTAAATTAAAAACAAAAAACAGAAATACACGCCTACACACACACACACACACACACACACACACACACACACACACACACACACACACACACACACACACACACACACTTTAATTTCGCTCTGTTTTTCGTTCAGATGTTGGCGATTTTCTGTGTAAAGAGTCAACAAAGTGACTGCTATCGGAAAGAGTGTTTGGGAGCACATTTGAAATACTTCTTCACTTGGACGTAATAGAATTGTCTTTTTGCATATGCTTCATTTTCAGTTTTCCTTCCGTGCTAATAAATGTGCAGTGACAACAAAGCATCCAGCTCCATTTTTCGTACTCTTATTTTGGTCTGGAAACAAATCCTTTTGACATGTAGAATAAAGAATTTTCATTGTGGCCCATCAAATTGTATACAGTTGAAACCAAATTGGTCATTACGGTGTCTATAGCAAACAATCGCTATCAATCTTGTCATTTTAAGCCCTAATGTAACAGTTGTAGTTCTTGAAAGCCTATCACATTTTCCCCAAAATTAGAATCATACGTTTTGAGGACCTTGAACTCAAAATTGATATTTCTACAAAGTGATCCGATGTTGCTTAACCATGCCATTGTAAGCTGTTTGTTATTACGGTTGCATGATCCATAATTGACATATTATAACACATGTGGGAATAGCAGCAAGGATATGTCGTTTCCTATTGCAGTAACATAATATGAAGGTGTAATGGCTTAATAGAGAGAAGACAGAATTTTGTGATACTCTTTTTTCTGAGCAACATAGATTCAACATCGTGTGTTTATTATTAAATATAGCACAATTACGACCTGAATTGTTTATTACTTACCGTGCAGTGCTAATAATAAGCTACATCACCGTACGTAAGATCAGCTCTCCTCTCTCCCAACATGTAAGACTTCAACACGTCAGGTAATACAGAATGAAGCTAACATCTCCGACACGTGAGACTCCCTCAATAATGCCTAATTACTTAATTACTTGTTTCCTATAAAGTATAACATTTTGTGGCATAAAACGGTGTTCTCAACTCGTGGATAATCTGTTATAATATTTAAGAAAATAGTGCCACTAACTGCCGCTCTTGCAACAAACGTCCACTCTTACCATAATTGTAAAGTTTATCCTTTTGTTGCATAAAATGCTATTGCAGGTTAAGCTATTTCTGTTTTACAACAATTATAATAAATAAAATAATTATTTTAGTCTTATCGTATATTGTAAAAGTGTTATGCTTGTTTTATTTTACATAATTAGCTAGCGTCTTAAATTTAAAGAGACGATGAATTTTCTCTACTAATGTATGCTGCAGGAAGTACTGAAGCGAAGCAACAAAATGTGGTAACTCCACCACCATCACGGTTCACGTCCAATATCCAATAAAATGCAGCAAATCAGAGCCAGATAGTGTAGAGAATCTCTGGCGCTGCGCCTCTTTCAGCACCGTATATACGTAATCTACATTTTTGCAATGCAATAATGGTGTGTCTGATACCGTGCAAAACTCACAGTCAAGTAGCATATCTCTAGTGTAGAAACGATGTGATTAACTGCAGCATATTCCATTTAATGGGGACACATTGGATATTTCCCAGTCCACGTTCCCGTTTTAGGTAACGCTGGTTCAGGAAGAGTCTATTCAGACGCCGGCTTTGTTGTTTCTGGTTCCAAAGAGTGTAATGTTACGCGAGTGTATTTACATTCAGTAATATCCCACTGGTAAGTTAGTAACGACCAAATCTAGATCTGTAACTGTGCCATCCATGTAAAAAATACCAAAGACAGTGAAATTAGCGAGGCCGTGACACTTTGGCTCAATGGCTGACAAACTCAATCCTGCTGTTGCAACTGGCTTCGCGGAGATGAATCCGTGCGATCGAAAGTAGCCATGGCACTTGATCAGCGGAAGTTCTTGAGCAAGATAACAAAGTGTACCAAGAGCATAGAGAGTTACCCTCAAAACTATATATAAGCTCCTTGTACGATGCATATTCGCTTCATTTATGGGAAGATGCATTTATGTTTGTCGCTCCAGGTGTGTAAAACAATTCCTAAATTCTTCGCATTGGGAGCAGTTGCTCTAAATCCAGGAGCCACTGAGTTAACACTATTAATTGCGATTTGCGTATGTTTAACTTAGCCCATCTCGCCAGGAAATAAATAGTTCATAACGATGAATATCATGTGTGACTACGCTTACGTCAGACGCTTTCGCCCTTTACATTCCATTAGTTCCTCAAAGTATTACAGCTTCTAGCTGATAAAAAGTGAGTAAAAGAGAAAAAAACTGATAGTCCAGAGCATAAATCAACTGATTACTGGTTAATACGAGCAATGGAATGCAGATCCTTGACCAATTTTTACAACTCAAATCCATTACACAGTATACACGACGTCGCTCCACTAGGAAGGTTTTGAACATCTCAGGGAAACCAAACAAGCATAGAACTATTCCGGACATGATCAAAGGCTTTTGAAAGTGAAGGTTATCTATAGACAAAATGGCACGTAACATCTCTGAAATCCACCAAAGAATGTGCGATAGAACGGTTAGATACAGCCTCTGCGTGTACGCTGTGCTTTGAGAACTGCTTTTAGGATCATCGCCGACCTCTTATTGTCTGTATTTGATAAGGCGACAGTAATGTAACACCATGAACGAGATGTGGTCGACAGGACATCATTTAACACTGCAGTGAAGGATGGTTCAATAGTTTTGTAGTGTTTTATATAACTGGCACATAGCAGCCAATCGGGTGCAGAATGCTTTCGTGCAGCGAATAACTTTTGAGGGATCTTATCTCCGTGGTGGGTTTCTGCTGCTTGAGGTGCAACTTGCACGTTATGATGGCTACCTAATGTAAACGTTTGTGAGTGGCCTTCGCACAAAGGAAAACCAGAAATAATTCTCCAAAATATTTAACACTGGTGGTTCCTCTGTTATCTCCTGGTCACCAGAACGAACATACGCTATATTGAGCTGTGTCTGTTCCTTCACCATCTGGAAGAAGGAAACACGTCCAGTGCAAATGTCCATAATAGACGTGTCTTCCAACGTTTTCCCTGCATCCAGCCAAAGAGATAGTGTCACGTCCTCTCCATTTTGCTGTGGTCGCTCTCAAGTCCATGCCTCTAAAATGACTTCTCCACGTTAAACCACCAGTAGCACTTGCGAAGCGATGACTCAAAATCTATTCTAATTCCATCCCACTTCTAAGGGAATGTTTCTACAATATACGGTTCTTCTATTATAGTGTTAGGTGTTTTACAATAACCTCTTGTGTAAGAGAGTGAAAGAGAATCACAGCACGATGATCAAGGTGATACTGCGATCCCATAAATAGAGAAACAAACTAACCCAGAAACTAAGGGATCTCAGTGAACCGTACTGAAGTCCCAAGTTGCTGTACCAGATAAAAAACCGCGTAGGCTTGATAATGTAAATGATGTTCCGTGCATGTGTATAGTTTTGAGAGCAAGATTATACAGGTATCCCATACGAAGCAATCAACATGCGATTTATGAGCGTCTGTAGGGCGTGTCTTAAGATATCCGCTGGCACCTACTTCATCCTCAGTGCGGGGGAGGATGAATGCTTGTCTGTTTTAAGAACATCCTACTCCCTATGTATATGCGTCAATTAGAAGAAATTTTACTTCCAACCTCACTCCATGCCTCTTTCTGCCGCTAGTTGGTGAAGCTAGCCAATGAGTTGATAAAGCTAGCATTACGATACCTATTAACCTAAAATACAGCACAAGGCGTGATAAGACGTATAAAATGAAGTCATGATGTCATAAAGTGTCTTACAAATGGTATGAAGCCATACTGATTTCTTCCTATCGTTTCTGTACAAGATTAAGCAGGTCCAGTTACACACCCCTGAGAAATGGGCGTGTCGTCATATTACTGCACAACTAAATGGGGAAATTACAAGGCGTTAAGAAGGCCGCCCTTTGATTATTATTACCGACGTCCACAGCAATTTAAACCGGCTAACATCTTGGTTTTTGGTGATGCTAAGATGTTGAATGTAAAACAAGGTTTCATTTTATCCCGCGACACTTAGGTTAAGTTGTCAGTTCTTCAGATGTTACATCAACTTTAAAATTGTTTCTAAGCTACCCTGTTTGTGTACGAGTCGCTGTCAAATTGTGGTTTTGATATGTTTCTTGGGTTATGAAAACAATATTTATTGTAATCCTGTGGCTTTCAGTTCAAATTTAATTATTCCAGAAGAAGCAGACGGCTATTTTTGGGAAAAGTTAAAAAAAAAAAAAAAAAAAAAAAAAAAAAAAAACCTTCGTCATCCTGATTAACAATGAATAATGTATCCACCCAAAATTCTCACTGGAGTCGAAGAACATAAACATATTAAGAAAATAGCTCCACAAAATATTGAAATTACTTGCACATTTTTGTTGTAATTTTAACTCCAAACACAGCGAAATGTAAGAAGAATAAAATGTGCAACAGCGTTAGAAAGCCTTAACTTTAAGACGAAAACAGATGCTTAAAAAGTCAGATGAGGAATATTTAAGTCATTTACATAAAACACATTATTAAATCAAAAGGTTGAAATGCTTTATACGTTATGGACGGAGGCAAGATTTTTTGTTTTTAACGACTTTTTTTCGCGAATTTTTCCTTTTTCCGAGAATAATATTTTTAGCGATAAATGAGAAAATCTCTATTATGTTTAGTCTGCATAGAAAAATTTACATTTATTTCAAATAACATAAATATTACTTTTAAACTCCATTATGGCAAAAGAAACTGATGATGTAATAACCATAAAGGCTATATCATTTGTTTGAACCTTCTAGGCTAGTTACTAAATCAAGTATATGTGATTTAAATCATGTAAACAACTAAATACATTTAAAACGAGTGGTATTACTTGTGATTCTGATTTGTTTCTTTGTTACAAAGCGCCTTGTGACATTGTTGAACAGCAAAGCCATGATGACAATGATAACAGATTAGATGTAGTAACAATATTCATGTTACGTACTATCTGCTGATTTCAAATAAAATGTTTTAATTTGGGAAAAGGGGGTTTTTACAGTTGTGCTACTCTAGTTACCTGTTACTTTTCATTTGAGCCATGTAATTTCTCATTAATTTCCCCCCCCCCCCCAATTTTGCGAAATTAATGCGAATTTTATAAATAATTATCACCAGAAAGATCTTGCCTCTGGTCATGGAATAAGAGCAAAGCAAAAATAATTGCATTCTTTAAAGATTTTGTCCAAATTTCAGCAATGTAATCCTTCAAGGCCATCTGCAGAGATCTAGAAGGATCATGGATATGGCAGGGACAAGCTATGAGAGGCATGTAGGTAATTAGCACGAGGTTTGTCGATCTGGGTGGCTCTGTTAATTGCTTGAAGGCCTACTGATCTCAAGTTCACGGGTTCTTACTTGACTCAGACCGATGATTGTTTAGTATACTTAAAAGTGACGTCCCCAGTCCTGCGGTAAATAACAGTGTCGTTAACATTCAATATGTAATGTTAAACTTTTTGGGTGGAAGAAATACTTCCCCTACTCACTTTACATAAAGAGGAAGTAAACATTTTACTACACAAAAATGTAGATCTTGTGGAACCACTCAATTCAGATCTATTTTTTAAACCATTTCCGAGATATTCCTAGTTATTCGTTGGAATTTCGCAAACAGAAAGTCTTCCCTTAATTTCTCTCTCCCTCCCTGGTGATACAAATAGAGTGGACTTCCAAAGTCATCACATACCGACCAGATCTTAAGAGTTAAACTATTGTTTAAAAGTATTGCATTCCTCCATTTCTATTGTACCAATAACGACATACAGAGACTCCCATAAATAATCTGATAAAGCAGAGTACTAAGTTTTGAAAGTGAAAATCAACATTTGATGTGCTGTTTTATTGAAATTAATGACAATCGACAGTTACATGGTTCATTATTGTAAGAAAATAAATGTTATTTCACATAAAAATTATATAATGCATGCTTTTTTTAAGAATTAAAAAGAAATGCAGCATTTCTTAGCCCTCAAAAGCAATCGGACATAACAACTTGAGTGTGATACAAAATATGACTTAGTACTTTGTGACTCTCCCTCTTCTTTTCACTACTTCTCGCAACCTATTTGGCAAACTGTGAACCAGGTTTTTCAGGTAGGCTGTAGAAAGTTTGCTCCATTCCTCTTGCAACCTTTCCTTCAAGTGCTGCTTGGAGGTGATGGGGTCTTCCGCACGGCCTTCTCCAGTTTATCCCATGCTGCTTCTATGAGATTAAGATATGGGGACTGAGCGGGTGGATGTAGTACATGAGGATAGTTGTAAAGTAACCATAGCTGTACAATGTGGAACGTATGCTTCGGATCATTATCCTGATAAAATGAGAAGTTGTCCAAAATACCCATCATTTCTGCACTTTGTTTTAAATTTTGCTGTAATAGTCTAAGATAGACTTCCTTGTTCATGGTTGTGTTTATGAACACTAGTTTTCCCACTCCCGTAGAGGAAATACAGCCCCATAACATTACGCTCCCTCCGCCGTGTTTGTGCCTTGTAAATTGCGCTCTTCCAGCTCCGTGTTTGGTTTCCTCCACACAACCACCCTACCACCGGAACCAGCAAGGTTGTATTTGCTTGCTCCCACCAATCGGTTGTATTGTTAACAAAGTCTTTGGCAAATTGTAATCGCTTCCTTTTATTGTTGCTGGAAATGTATGGATTTTTTTCTGGCTACGCGACCATTAAAATGTTTTCGCATGGCCGTTCTGACCGTTTCAGGACTGACAGTCCCAGTTCCTCCTGAAACTCAGCACAAATCACTTAATACGCGGATTCCCTTTTACCTTCCGCAGAATATACATAGGACTCCTGCCTATCGGTAAGAAGTTTTGGTCGTCCTGGCTTTGCTTGAGATTCAATTGTCTTCATACTTATACCGGTGAATTATGTCACTAACTGTACTTTTGCTAAGATTCACAATCTCTGCCATTCCCCGGTATGTTTTGTTCTTTTCATAGTGATAGATCACTAACTGTCTCTGTTCAAAGGTACTCTCTGCTTACCTCTGGGTTCCATACTATGCTCTTGTCTTCTTCTTGGTGCACAGTTGACGTACTTCTTCTACGATGTTGTTTTGTCTATTGACAGACTTCATCTACTCGTTTGTATTGCATTTCATTTGTGCTGTCCGATTCTTTTTGTGTCGTGAACTCATTATGTAAACAAGGTTGATTGGGGCAGCTCTTAGTTTAGCCTCATTTTTAATCTCTAAAATGGATATTCATAGCAAATGATTTTTGCTTAACACAAGGGGTACCTTGAGATTGATATAGATAATCTATCCTGCTTTATAGAGCACTCCAAAGTGAAATGTCCGATTATTTATGAGTCAGTGTATATACAAGTGTCTCGAGGAATAACATGAAGTAAATAGAAGAATAAACGTTTGTAAGAAAAGTTTTTACATGAGTGAGTGCAACACTTCCTTCTTTCTTTTCTTTGTTTTTTTTTCTTTCTCTTTTTTTAAGGACGTTCGCGCATAACTGTCGTCTGTGCCTAACTCAAAAGTAGAGGAGTTGGTTAACTAACAAAATAAGAGAAGAAGGGTGTACATTTTTAACTTAGAAAACTTTGATTTTGTAAAAAAAAGTCTTTAACGATTTTGATTAAATTACAATATGTTTCAGAAATGAATAAAGTCGGATTGAAAAAAATCGATGCCATAGCCGAGATTTGAACTGCCATCATGTTGCTCTTAAGCATTGATTTACCAATTATTAATATGCATCATTTAACCTAATAGTGTTAACTATAAAGCTTGGAACCCCTTAGCTCAGTCGGTAGAGCATCTGCCTGCTGTATAAGGGGTATTGTTTCGATTCCTGGCTGGGGGGAATTTTCTCCAACCAAGATGATTCCACATCTTTCTGGAAGTATGAATAAGAGTGTGATGTGTGCGTGATCTAATGATTTAGATACGAAGTACAAGCAACCCAAAGTATACGAGTCGATATGACCACTGCAGTTAGTGGCGCGGTATGAATGAGGGGGGGGGGGGGGGGCTGGAACTTACAACATAGTAAGTCGCCACAAAAAGTGCGTATGAGGGCCCCAAGCGGTGTACCGGGAAAAGGACGAGTCAGTTGCTAATATGCTGGTCATGGTAGCTCAATGGTTAGGATACGCGGATCAAATCCCAGCTATGGCATTGAATTTTTCAATCTGGCTCTGCTTATCCAAATCATCGCCTACACACCGCTGATGGAGAAGAATGATTAATTTCCATGTTTCATAGATGTTAATCGCAAATGAAATGCACATTGGATTTTCTGGAAATAACATCCGAACTCCTGTTTATTCTAAATGATTCTGCATATCAGGTAGACAGTAATGGGTAGATCTCGTTAAAGTACACAGTTTTTAAAGGCACTTTTAAGATATTCCTGGTAATTAGTTTGAGTTTTCAAGCAATTATACTTTGTTTTCTCAAATGGGAAGTCGCTATTCGTTGTTTGTTTTATTTCGACATCCATATGGTATAATATTATTGTCGCGCTGTTGGAACGGTTACCATGGACAGAAACCTCTCAGATAACGCACTGATTATTCTTGTAAGACTGACGCACCTCCCGTTCGTGTGCTAAGCACCAATGAACGCATCACTTCAGCCAGAGGAATTCGCAGAAATCATAAATGACAGATATATGTTCACTCCACGTGGAGTAATCAGTGTGTTATCTGAGAGGTATCTATTACCAAAGATAAATCCATGGTAACTGTTTGAACAGCGCGGCAATACTACCTGTGATTTATTTTTGGTTTTCAGACATATTGTTTTCGTTATTAAATTTTTATGCCCTGGTCACGCAAAGAGAATGAATGTTAAAGTCATCACATAGCGACCACCTCTTAGAAGATTTTACTTAAGCGTTATGTATTCCCTTATTCGACTTGTATGTACGAGGGAACATGTACTAACGTCATTCCTACTACAAGCACCTCAATTAGCGTGAAGTAGATATTTCGTAATTGTAGTTCATGGAAGTAGTGTGTAGTGTGAATTAAGCAAGGTAATTTGCAGTGTGTTGTTTGATTATATAGAAGGGATTACGTAATGATGGACGTGAAGTTGACAGCGAGCGAGAGGCTGAGCAGGAAATCTTCCCAAGTACAAACCGGTTTTTATTTGAAGCGGGGGAATCTTGAATGGGTTGACTACTATGTAAATTGTGAGCCTCTGCATCGGCGGCCTTGTTCTGGGAACAAGCTCTACGTGGCATGTCACCACACCGTAGCTGACGGAGAAATACCAATGCAGTATAATAATGATGATGATGATGATACAAACTGGGATAAAGACAGATCTAATGGCAACAATAAACAAAGGAGTAAGACAAGGGTGCACACTTTTACCGTCACTTTTTAATATTTATGTTGACGATGACATATCTGATTGGCAGACAAAGTTAGATTCGCATTTTGTAATTAGAAATAGATATCTAGATACTTTATTATTTGCTGACGATCAAGTTCTCATATCTAGCTCAGAAAATGGCCTACAAAAAGCGTTACATATATTAAACAACGCTGTCTGTCAATATAGTTTAATAACAATATCTATAAACAAAACTAAAGTTTTAGTCTTTAAGGGATCCGATACAATAAGAGCCCAGGTATTATTAGAAGGAAAACCTGTTGAACAAGTCAACTGTTTTAATTATCTTGGTTGCAATATCTCTTATTTAAAAATAGTGACATTTAAAGTAAAATCAATAAATTTAATGGTATATGTAGCACCATAAAGAGAAGCTTAAGGAGTAGCAGCAGAGAGACTAAATTAAAGTTTTATAAAGCAATTGCAGTTCCTATATTATTATATGGTAGTGAATTTTGGACTATAACAAAAAAAGAAAGAACAAATAATTGAAACTGCGGAAATGACATTTTTAAGAAATGTAGCAGGGAATAATCTTCTAGATAAGCAATGAAGTGAGGACATTCCAAAAGAATTGAATATTTTTAAGCTAACAGATAGAATAAAACAATATAGAAATAACTGGAAGGAACATGTTGACAGAATGAATGATACCTGCATTCTAAAATTAGTTTTAGATTACAAACCATTAGGGAGAAGAAATATTGGTAGAGCAAGAAAAAGATGAATACTATACTTTCAATGGAAAGCCGTGTGTAGGACGCACTATAAAAGGGTAGAGTCAGGCTGAAAAATTCAATGCCATAGCCGGGATTTGAACCACGGATCTTCTGATCTCCGTCCAATCGCTCTAAACCATTGAGCTACTATGGCCAACGTGCCAACATGACATTAAATTCTCCAACTGGCTCGTGTTTTTCCCGTTAAACCAATAGGAGCTCTCATGAACACATGAGACAACTACTTTAATGGCGACTTACTATGCTGTAAGTACTTTAAGGCCCGGGCTTTATAGTTGGGACCACTATTAGGTACAGTTAATGGAAATTAATTGTTCTTTCACACCAGCCGTGTGTAGGACACACTATGAAAGCTTTCATAACACTTTTAATTTAAAATTTATGAGACCGGAACGAGTCTTGATGGCTTAAACAGTAAAAAGTTGTTGATGATGATGACGATGATGATGATGATGATGATGATGATGATAATAATAATAATAATAATAATAATAATAATAATAATAATAATAATAATAATAATAATAATAATAATAATAATAATAATAATAATAATAATAATAATAATAATAATAATAATAATAATAATAATAATAATAATAAGAATAATAATAACAATAATAATGGTATTTAAATGAGAAACCCATGCTGAATAATGGCTTCTTCAAAGACTTATTAAAATATTTTTAAGTATTTGTAACGGACGTATTTTGAAAATACCCCAAAGTGCGAAACAAATAACTTTAAAATCGAAGTATATTTTACAGAGCGAGTGATTACGTTGTTATAGCATCTGTGGTGTACAGATATAATCTGTAGAATGGGTGATAAATCTGAGCTTAAATGAGACTACAGCCCAAATAACCAAGAAATAGCCATTTGTTTCATGAAAACAAAGGAGAAACATCAGCATACAGATTCGAAGCTCTCCAGAATACGAGGAGGCACCACGAATGGTCGATAGAATGCATCATCATTTCAGAAATGATACCTGAAAAGTTTTGGCTATTGAAAGGCGATCTAGAGGTGGAAACCCGTTTGAATTTACGTATATGGCGGGACTCAGAAATCATGGTGGGTTAAGTTACCAGGCTTTTCCTCAACCATCAGAATTATAGGTCCTCAATCATTTCCGTGTTCATTTGTTGCTCATATGTTACCGTTTGTCTGTTGGAACAAAGGTCTTGTGGGAAGACCATGGCTATATTCAAATGTAATTGAGGGTTTTATCTCAGCATGTCAAAGAAAGTACGCAGAGAATTAGGTAATTGTTCTCCTGTTTTCTGTTTGAATTTCTAGTCTTTTCTCTTTTAACGGCTTCTGTGTATCTTCTCTGCTCTTAAATTTTAAGCCGAAATTTTATTACGTTGCTTTTGTTTTCAGTGCTTTACCTCCAGTGTATAAGGATATCTTTGTGTAATCAGCTACTTCGCAGCATATACTTGTATTTTGTCCTCTTTGTATGCTTTCCTGCTTGAGAATTTCTTGGAATAAGATTCAGAAGCACTACGTAACACGGCAAGTTTCTTGCACTTTCTGTTCTTAGTAGACTTGTTTATTTATGACGATTGCTGTGCAACGTATTGCATCAGCAAGGGCAAATATCCTGCTGAAGGAAATAGAACCTTTCAGAAGTGTGAAGAAGTCTTTAACTGGAGCTACCAGTGTGTAGCAACATAGCACTATCAACATTACAAAGTAAGCTCCTGTTTCTACGAATAGTGTTTATAACTCTTGGCGATTACATTCCATCGTACTGGGCAAAGACCTCGAAGATGGCGTTTCATAAAAGCTTCCAAGATGTCTCCCTATTTGCAAGGTCCAAAAAACAAATGCTACAAGACCATTCAGAGTAATAAAATAGGTCTACACTCAGGAATTTGGCTGGCATTTCGAAGGAAGGCATTTAATACAGTGAACAATCAACTTCTCAGACTTCGATTTGTGTAAATTACTGTTCATTTTACAACTATATTACTACTTCCGGCCGCCTCGTAGGATTGGGGAAGTAAATTATAATTTATAATATACCCAGCAATAATCCGCATACTATATTTGTTTCTTGTTTCTCAGTAAGTTCACAGAAAAAGTTCAAAATAATAGAAAACCGAACTACAGCAGTTATGTAACCAGTTTTCTATTTTATTGCAGAAAATCTGTGCTACTCATGTAAGTTTCTCTTCTCATTCTTGTATTATTCTTACAAACGCTCATTTTTTTATTTCTCATGTTCATTGAAGTATGCATTTGTAGAGATGGTGTTATTATACATTTGCTTGTAGTATATATACTGTCTCATAGGCGATGCGTTTTAAGAAAGAGAATCTGTATTTGAAGTGTGTTCTAGGAAGCAATTTACCCATTTTCAAAGTACAGACCGTTAGATTCTATGGTCTTGAGCCATCATTCAGCGAGGTTTACTATCACAGGATGCAGGGGCGGCTCGTCATTACGTGCTGCAATGCTGCAGCACGCTCGTTTGTTTTATAAGTCATAATGTAGAAATTTTAAAAGAGCATGTAAATAACAATGCATTATTATAAGTGTAAGAAATCAAGTACGACCAATAATGAACTCTTGATACATGGAAAACACCTGCGTAACTAATGGAACGCATCCTTAATTTTAAAGTGCTGAGAGCCAGCAAGCTTGGTAATCAGTTATTGCGCATGCGTACAAACCTCTTGCCTCCCTGATGCCCTAAGTTCCCTAGATTTTCGCACAAATGCGTGCTGCACTTAAGTGTTGCGCGGTGATCATTCGCTGCACGATGAAGCAGGGCCACCAACATTCATAGTTATAGCTGTAGAACTTGAATATGCATTGAATATCATTTAACAATCTATCATTACTTTATATTTTAGTTCTAGAAGCTAATTCAATCCTTCTTGCGTAAACAGATCCAATACCTAATGGTTATTAAATCGGAGGGCAGATTCTTTGTGATGCACTTATCGTAGTGGCACGATACTGCATTCCCGCGACCATAACGAGAATCCCCCATAGCAAGTGTATGTGGTTCATGAGCTCGCATTGTATCCAAGTATTTCTTTGGGTAATGTTATTTAATGGCTATCAGTTTCTTTATTTTATTTGAAAGTGTGAAACGTGTTATAAATTCACTATGTTCAGTTAGTAATTTAATACTACGAAAACTTTAACCAATATATAATAAACACGGTTAATGAACTTCTGAAACCTCCCTTTACAAGGAGAGCATTAGAAGAAAGGCTTAGTATAAAATGTCAGGAAGAACAACATCCGATCTAAAAATTGAGCAGTAGAAATTCTGTTTATACCATGAAGAAACATCCACGCATGGAGTTCATTAATCGGGACGAGCCAGGATGGTACCAGTCTCTGGTTTTGATGCGAATGCTTCAATACTGTCAAAATTTCTTCCTCGTAGAAAATGGGCCATGGATCGAAAAAGATGATAATATGATGGTGCGAGATCAGGGCTGTATACTGGGTGTGATAGCAGTTAGATGACTCCCAATTCCTGAATTTTTTTCCTTGGTTGTTCGTCCAATATTGGTTGTTGCATTGTCCTGTTGCAATAGAAGTCTATTTCGGTTAACTAATGCTGGATCACCCAGTCTCAAAATTTCATGAACTCGTTCCATTTGTTGAGAATAAAGATCCGTATCAATAGCCCCCCGTTTGGAACAAACTCACAGTAAATCACACTTTCAAAATTCCACTAGACACACATTACTTAGGGACTGAAGTGATTTTTTTAAAACTATGACTTAGGCAAGTTGGCAGGGATCAAGCCAATGTTTCAAGGCATCAGGTTTTCGCTAAAATGCCTATTTTTCATCATAAGTGATAATTCTCGTGATAAATCTATGATCCATGGGATTACGATTCACATGAATGCTTGCTGCTAAGCATCAGAGAGCGAACGAGAATATTTAGAGGAGATATCCTGCCTGTTTGAGAGCAGAAGGTTAACATTTCCAGCGTCTATTATAAGATAAGGATTCTAGTCCGCCTCTGTTGGCGTAAGTTCTCCGGTGAGTGTCGGCTGTCTCGCGCAGTAGAGAGAAGCCGCGAGTGGGTTCGATTATAATTTAACTACTCTACAGTTTTTATAAGAGCGCGTAGAGAAAGTTATGTGTGTTCACACATAACCTTTTTCATAATTGTTTATACTACTTCACCCACGATGCTATGTGCTGTTTCCAATTACGTTTACTTTCTTCAATTTTATCGTGTAATCTAAACATATTCAGTTCTTCTCTAATTGTTTCATTTCTTACTAAGTTTATTTTTATTCTTTAGTTCTTCATAAAACTCATTTCCGTGGTCTGAGTTCTGTTTTCATTCTTTACTTTCGTTGTGCACGATTGGTCGCCATAGTTTTTTTAAAGTTTAATTTTATTTCTTTATGCGTATTATCTTGTAGAGTTGCAATGGTTCCACATATTTGTTTAAATGTGTGTTATTTCTAACGATAACGAAAGTTACATCGCAACCAAACTAATTACGATTTTCGACTTGTTTCAGGTACTATTTTCAATGAATATTTTTGTTCGTGCTGGGTATTTCCCTTGATATGCATTTTTAATTAATTTTTTTTGCCCAGTTACAGTTTCTAAACAAAGTGTCATTTACATGTGTAAGCAACTTCAGTAGGTTTGCCCTATTAATGATATTTTTAAGGTTTTTTATGCAAATTGTGTGATAAAAATGGGTGTCTTTGAAGCTCGTTTGTAACATGTGTTGCTGTAGTGTTGAACTATCTACCTTAGCTCAATTGCACACGCTCTTCACAAACAACATTTGGAGAAATAAGGTTCGCCAGGATAATGTTTATCAAGGCTTGAAGCGGTGACTATAAAATAATACCAACATTATTATGGGTATGATTTATGAACTTATTAAGCAATTGTAGGGATATAATTAAATAATTGTAATAAATAATTTCCCTATGTTATTCCGTGCGGAACAACATTTGAGTCGGAGTCTAAAACGGCCAAAAAGTGAGGGAATGTATTATAAAAGTTATTAATAACGTTCATCAGTCCTTTGAACTACTTCATCGCTTCGAAGTCATTTGTAGGTGTTGCAGTTCTACTTGTGTCTTTCATGGAAGTAACTCTTTTTGGAATTACTTCAATGCTACTTCTTACACTACCCAGTAAATATAAGGGAACTTTGCCCTCAAACAAACAATAATCAACGGAAAGCCATACCGAGAATCAGTATTATAGATTTACATTTGGAATGAATTCCCAAAGAACTGCTAACCTCAAGAGAGTGATTTGAACCAGAGGCAGCTCTCCCTTGATGCGTTTGAATCGCCCAGTCACCTACTCGTTTCTTAATAACTTAGGTAGTTATGTTTTATCTTCTAGCGTTTGATTTTAATGTATAAAAGTTCTCCAAATTATATTTTATAATGCAGCCGCTCTCTTGGTGCCCGCTCGTCGACAATACAGCTTGCTTACTTCCCGACTAGGGATTCGTTATTAAAAGGCCAAGCTGGCCGTAACACTTGCGGTGAGTGAGGAGAGGTTGAAGGGGTAGAATATATTGCTGGTTACCATGGCTAGGGATTTCGATTTACAGAAGCCGTGTATTCCTCACCAACTCGTGTTGCCAATATAGGTGTCCTTCCTACTTTTTCATTTATTTGAAAAGAAATTTGTGGCAGAAGTGGTAACCCGCTTGAAGCGAGCCCCGCGTTCCATGTGCTGCTGTTTATTATGAGTTTGCATCCTGTGTAAAAACGTAATTCTTTAAGTGATCAGTGATTATTGTGTGATATGTGAAGTGTTTAAATTTTCTTATTTAAGGGATTTACATTGAATCCAACACACGACTTGGTATGTTCCATTCTCTAAACACCCTTTTCTGTATGGAAAAATGATGACAAACGCGACGTGATAAATTTCGGTAGGCCAACACCAGTACTATGTTTACAAAAACTTTGCAGCGGAGCATCTTCAAAAGATTCGTTGGTATGAGGGACATAATTGTGTCAGACTGAAGGAGCTGGGGAAAACAGTAACAAAATTGCAGACGCTCTTCGGGAAAGCTCAAGTTTATACATTGTAAAATACAATGAAAACGTTAAGCTTAACAGATTTTCATGCAATATCCCATTAGGGAATAGACAAGAAATGACATTTCGTGGGCATAATGAAATCTTTAAATAAAGGAACTTTTTGATTTATATACATAGGGAAGCCTCATCGAAATTCAAAACCACTGTTCCAGTATAAAAACAGTTTTTGCGATGCTGATTTTGCGAATTAATTTTAGCGAATTTTCCGTGTCAGCTAATCAATTCGCCCAGAGCCGCGCCTGATTTGAACGCACTTTCATATGAGCGACTCCGATTCCTGCGATGTATCGCAACTCGGTTTCACTTACTGTGTTACTTTTTTTTCTGACACAGTCACGTCTGCAGCTAACTAGTACTTCACCAGAAGCTGTTGATGTAATTAAATTAAACCGCAGTTTGCTTTCTCGCTACGAAACCGCGAAACCACAAGTAAGTGCAAGATGCTTAAACGTCCCTAGATTGCTGTAGTTAATGTTTGACCGTTTCACTGTTGTTTTTGTTGCTTTACTGGGGTAGACACATTCTTACCATGCCAAACATTTGACGATGTTAGAAGTATTCCACCCTAAAATTCGAAGTCGAGATTTCACCAAAATACATGTTTTGAGACCCTTGAACTCCCTCAAAATACGATTTTAAAATTAGAGAGTGACAGAAACGGCTAATTCCAATTCGGATACAGGAGTTGCTAAATTCCAAACTTGCGTTTTTAGTTTCTAGGGCCTACCTAAGATGTGACATGGAAGATTTTTTTAAACTATCCCAACTAATCTTTGCATGAAAAATTCTTTGACATCCTGTCTTTAATTAAAAGGGGCTCTAACATTTTTTATTAAAATGCCATATATGAACATTTGGAAGATAAACATGCTACACAAAAATGTAGAACTATTTAAAACTTTATTTATTTAAAATAACTTTTGTGTGGCACAACCCATTTTTGAAATATTTGTTATTAATACGAGGTGTGTTCCAGTTATAACACCTATTTATTTTCGGGATTGGGACCAGATAGGAACTTCGTTTTTTTTTTCAAATACACGTGGACTCTTTGTGAATTTGTGTCAGAGATGGCAGCACTTTATAGTGTATAGAACTCTAGTGGCAGCGACGACAGTTTCGTCTGTTTTTGATACTTAAAATGGCGACGTTTTCATTGCAACAACAGCTTGTAATCATTCGTTTTCTCCATTTTCGTGGTGTTTTGCTTTTGAAATTCATCGCCAGTTGAATGAGGCATGTGGTGATGGTACCATGGATGTGTCAAATGTGCGTTCCTGGGTGCGACAGTTCTATGAACGTAGAATTTCGTGTGACAACAAACCAGACAGTTGCAGACATCGCCTCCAAAATCGGAATTTCCGTGGGATCTGTGCACACAATACTGCATGAAAATCTGAAAATGCTCAATCGGCGATCCTCCAAAACAACATTCTGCACTCGCTGGATCATGTCGTCAGACCGGCTGGTGCGAGGCCGTGACTGTCTTTGTTTGTTGTCACACTATGTTCTGCCTTCATTGAACTGTCACACCCAGGAACGTACATTAGACACATCCATGATACTATCACCACATGCCTCACTTAACTGTCTTTGTTTGTTGTCACACTATGTTCTGCCTTCATTGAACTGTCACACCCAGGAACGTACATTAGACACATCCATGATACTATCACCACATGCCTCACTTAACTGTCTTTGTTTGTTGTCACACTATGTTCTGCCTTCATTGAACTGTCACACCCAGGAACGTACATTAGACACATCCATGATACTATCACCACATGCCTCACTTAACTGTCTTTGTTTGTTGTCACACGATGTTCTGCCTTCATTGAACTGTCACACCCAGGAACGTACATTAGACACATCCATGATACCATCACCACATGCCTCACTTAACTGTCTTTGTTTGTTGTCACACTATGTTCTGCCTTCATTGAACTGTCACACCCAGGAACGTACATTAGACACATCCATGATACCATCACCACATGCCTCACTTAACTGTCTTTGTTGTCACACTATGTTCTGCCTTCATTGAACTGTCACACCCAGGAACGTACATTAGACACATCCATGATACTATCACCACACGCCTCACTCAACTGTCTTTGTTTGTTGTCACACTATGTTCTGCCTTCATTGAACTGTCACACCCAGGAACGTACATTAGACACATCCATGATACTATCACCACACGCCTCACTTAACTGTCTTTGTTTGTTGTCACACTATGTTCTGCCTTCATTGAACTGTCACACCCAGGAACGTACATTAGACACATCCATGATACCATCACCACATGCCTCACTTAACTGTCTTTGTTGTCACACTATGTTCTGCCTTCATTGAACTGTCACACCCAGGAACGTACATTAGACACATCCATGATACTATCACCACACGCCTCACTCAACTGTCTTTGTTTGTTGTCACACTATGTTCTGCCTTCATTGAACTGTCACACCCAGGAACGTACATTAGACACATCCATGGTACCATCACCACACGCCTCACTTAACTGTCTTTGTTGTCACACTATGTTCTGCCTTCATTGAACTGTCACACCCAGGAACGCACATTAGACACATCCATGGTACCATCACCACACGTCTCACTCAACTGGCGATGAATTTCAATAGGTGTCACACTAGGAAAATGGAGAAAACGAATCATTACACGCTGTTCTTGCAATGAAAACGTCACCATTTTAAGTATGAAAAACAGTCCTAACTCTCGTCGCTGCCACTAGAGTTCTATGCACTGTACAGTACTGCCATCTCTGTCACTCATTCACAAAGTGTCCACGTGTATTTAAAAAAAGCAGGATGCTATCTGGTCTCCATCCTGAAAAAATAGGTGTTATAACTTGAACGACTCTCGTAGTTTGATTGTTCCAATTTTCATCGTTTTCAAGTCCTGTTGATATTGAGCTATTTCCTACGATTACATGTAAAGAGGATGGCGTTTTATGAGCAGTACGTAGTGTCCAGTTGCTAGAACATGTGGCTCGCTATTGTTTTTGTACCTATAGGTAAGCTCGTGTGTAATGCAGATACTTCTGAAAAGGTCCATCTCAATTAAAATTAAGTAGCTAGAAAAATAAAGTTTCTTATAAAAGTGTAAGTGTTAAGGATAGAGAAAACTATCTGTTGACAACATTACATTTTAATGTTAAAAACATTTCTTTGATTGGTTGTTCTTAAAATATATACAGCTTGGTTTCGATATGTCACCTCTTGCGCACTTCTCCTGAGCTTGGTTCATTTCTGCTCTTTGCTGCACAAGAACCACAGATTTGAGCTCGTTTTGTAGCATCAGGTCATTATTCCGTGACATAATTTTACTGTATTTTAGTTTAGAATTTGATGCAGTTTGATGCGTGTCAAACTGTAACAAGTGGAATAGCCTGCATATCAAATATAAAGTTCCAAAGAACTTTTAATGGCTCCAGAAGTAACGTTCAGACTGTCATTAAAGCGATAAAGGAACTGATTGAATTTTAATTGTCAAATAAAGATAAAATAGTAGCTGGTTGGATTAAATAAGATAAACACGTATAGTTCTGGATATATTTGTTCTTCTTTCAGTGTATTCATTGTAGCTTTCTACACTGTTGTACCGATTTCGACCAAACTTAGTACAGATAACTTTAGGCAGAAGGTGAAAATTAGTGTGAAACTTAGAAATTGGGCTTCATTTCATACAATTATACAATTTTACGTAATCCTGCAAGACTAGATTTTTGTCAACGATAGTCAATATTTTTGTTGATCTCTTGTCTGCCATCGATTATTCATTGATAACATTGTCAAATCTGGTCTTTCCTGTGTTTTCTTACTGGTTCTTTATACGTCGGTTTATACGTCGGTAAATAAGGTTACTTTTATTACATCACTTCTTCACAATGAGATGTTTGTCTATAAATGGGGATTAGCCAGCCCGAATGCGATAACATGGTATATGTAGTTGCTCATCAGTACTTTTTATAGTGTTTTTTTCGGTATTTTATTATAATATGTATTGTCTTTATATCCTATGCCATGACGTGTTTTGCTGGAGCGATATACTCTGGTTCCCTTCCTCGGAATGCGCGCGAGTTGTATCCCACCCTCGAGAGGTATGAACTTTAAGTGCTGATTAAGTCTTTAAGTCCTGCTGATCCTAAAGAAGCATTATATGCAATAAGTTCATATAAAATGAGGTCAATTCTAATTAAAGGATGTCACAAAATGATCCAACAACTTCAAAAACTACAGAAAATAATTATATTACAGTGGATACCTGCATATTTTGGAATTGCTGGAAATGAATCAGCTGATTTTATTACCAAAAAGGTGCAAATTTAATTCAGTACAAAAGTAAAAACTTACCCTTTACTTCTATAAAAAGGTTAATTAAAAATAAATATAAAAACAAACAAAAGCAATCAATGTCTAACAAAGCCAAAAATAAGAATGCAACACTTTAATTAAAAATCCAGAAATTATTCCAGAAATCCCACGTAAAGCTGCAGTAGCAAATTTTAGATTACTTACGAAACATGATGATTTGGCCAAACACTTACTCAGAATAGGAATTTATACAAGTCCAAATTGTCCTCTGTGTAACAAAGAAGAGGAAATGACTGAAGAACATCTTTTAACCTGTGAAGCCCTACCTGCCGGACCCACTACACAGAAATATTGGAGAGCAAGAGAGTTAATGGCTTCATTGCCAAAGCCTAGCATTTGACAACAAAGAAGAGGAAATGACTGAAGAACATCTTCTAACCTGCCGGACCCACTACACAGAAATATTGGAGAGCAAGAGAGCTAATGACTTCATTGCCAAAGCCTAGCATTTGACAACAAAGAAGAGGAAATGACTGAAGAACATCTTTTAACCTGTGAAGTCCTACCTGCCGGACCCACTACACAAAAATATTGGAGAGCAAGATAGCTAATGACTTCATTGCCAAAGCCTAGCATTTGACAACAAAGAAGAGGAAATGACTGAAGAACATCTTTTAACCTGCCGGACCCACTACACAGAAATATTGGAGAGCAAGAGAGCTAATGACTTCATTGCCAAAGCCTAGCATTTGACAACAAAGAAGAGGAAATGACTGAAGAACATCTTCTAACCTGTGAAGCCCTACCTGCCGGACCCACTACACAGAAATATTGGAGAGCAAGAGAGCTAATGGCTTCATTGCCAAAGCCTAGTATTTGACAACAAAGAAGAGGAAATGACTGAAGAACATCTTTTAACCTGCCGGACCCACTACACAGAAATATTGGAGAGCAAGAGAGCTAATGGCTTCATTGCCAAAGCCTAGCATTTGACAACAAAGAAGAGGAAATGACTGAAGAACATCTTTTAACCTGTGAAGCCCTACCTGCCGGACCCACTACACAGAAATATTGGAAAGCAAGAGAGCTAATGGCTTCATTGCCAAAGCCTAGCATTTGACAACAAAGAAGAGGAAATGACTGAAGAACATCTTCTAACCTGTGAAGCCCTACCTGCTGGACCCGCTACACAGAAATATTCGAGAGCAAGAGAGCTAAGTACTTCATTGCCAAAGCCTAGCATTTGACAACAAAGAAGAGGAAATGACTGAAGAACATCTTTTAACCTGCCGGACCCACTACACAGAAATATTGGAGAGCAAGAGAGCTAAGTACTTCATTGCCAAAGCCTAGCATTTGACAACAAAGAAGAGGAAATGACTGAAGAACATCTTTTAACCTGTGAAGCCCTACCTGCCGGACCCACTACACAGAAATATTGGAGAGCAAGAGAGCTAATGGCTTCATTGCCAAAGCCTAGCATTTGACAACAAAGAAGAGGAAATGACTGAAGAAAATCTTCTAACCTGTGAAGCCCTACCTGCTGGACCCGCTACACAGAAATATTCGAGAGCAAGAGAGCTAATGACTTCATTGCCAAAGCCTAGCATTTGACAACAAAGAAGAGGAAATGACTGAATAACATATTTTAACCTGTGAAGCCCTACCTGCGGGACCCACTACACAGAAATATTCGAGAGCAAGAGAGCTAATGGCTTCATTGCCAAAGCCTAGCTTTTGACAACAAAGAAGAGGAAATGACTGAAGAACATCTTTTAACCTGTGAAGCCCTACCTGCCGGACCCACTACACAGAAATATTGGAGAGCAAGAGAGCTAATGGCTTCATTGCCAAAGCCTAGCATTTGACAACAAAGAAGAGGAAATGACTGAAGAACATCTTCTAACCTGTGAAGCCCTACCTGCTGGACCCGCTACACAGAAATATTCGAGAGCAAGAGAGCTAATGACTTCATTGCCAAAGCCTAGCATTTGACAACAAAGAAGAGGAAATGACTGAAGTACATCTTTTAACCTGTGAAGCCCTACCTGCCGGACCCACTACACAGAAATATTGGAGAGCAAGATAGCTAATGACTTCATTGCCAAAGCCTAGCATTTGACAACAAAGAAGAGGAAATGACTGAAGAACATCTTTTAACCTGCCGGACCCACTACACAGAAATATTGGAGAGCAAGAGAGCTAATGGCTTCATTGCCAAAGCCTAGCATTTGACAACAAAGAAGAGGAAATGACTGAAGAACATCTTCTAACCTGTGAAGCCCTACCTGCTGGACCCGCTACACAGAAATATTCGAGAGCAAGACAGCTAATGACTTCATTGCCAAAGCCTAGCATTTGACAACAAAGAAGAGGAAATGACTGAATAACATATTTTAACCTGTGAAGCCCTACCTGCCGGACCCACTACACAGAAATATTCGAGAGCAAGAGAGCTAATGGCTTCATTGCCAAAGCCTAGCATTTGACAACAAAGAAGAGGAAATGACTGAAGAACATCTTCTAACCTGTGAAGCCCTACCTGCTGGACCCGCTACACAGAAATATTCGAGAGCAAGAGAGCTAATGGCTTCATTGCCAAAGCCTAGCATTTGACAACAAAGAAGAGGAAATGACTGAAGTACATCTTTTAACCTGTGAAGCCCTACCTGCCGGACCCACTACACAGAAATATTGGAGAGCAAGAGAGCTAATGGCTTCATTGCCAAAGCCTAGCATTTGACAACAAAGAAGAGGAAATGACTGAAGAACATCTTTTAACCTGTGAAGCCCTACCTGCCGGACCCACTACACAGAAATATTGGAGAGCAAGAGAGCTAATGGCTTCATTGCCAAAGCCTAGCATTTGTCAACAAAGAAGAGGAAATGACTGAAGAATATCTTTTAACCTGTGAAGCCCTACCTGCCGGACCCACTACACAGAAATATTGGAGAGCAAGAGAGCTAATGGCTTCATTGCCAAAGCCTAGCATTTGGCAACAAAGAGGAAATGACTGAAGAACATCTTTTAACCTGTGGAGCTCTACCTGCCGGACCCACTACACAGAAATATTGGAGAGCAAGAGAGCTAATGACTTCATTGCCAAAGCCTAGCATTTGACAACAAAGAAGAGGAAATGACTGAAGAACATCTTTTAACCTGCCGGACCCACTACACAGAAATATTGGAGAGCAAGAGAACTAATGACTTCATTGCCAAAGCCTAGCATTTGACAACAAAGCAGAGGAAATGACTGAAGAACATCTTTTAACCTGCCGGACCCACTACACAGAAATATTGGAGAGCAAGAGAGCTAATGACTTCATTGCCAAAGCCTAGCATTTGACAACAAAGAAGAGGAAATGACTGAAGAACATCTTTTAACCTGCCGGACCCACTACACAGAAATATTGGAGAGCAAGAGAACTAATGACTTCATTGCCAAAGCCTAGCATTTGACAACAAAGCAGAGGAAATGACTGAAGAACATCTTTTAACCTGCCGGACCCGCTACACAGAAATATTGGAGAGCAAGAAGCTTTGGCTTCATTGCCAAAGCCTAGCATTTGAAAACAACGACAACTTTTTTTTTTTTTTTTTTTTTTGGCCTTCGGTAAAATCCCATATGGCCATCGTAGGGAAAAATAAGAAAAATAATGTAAGGAAGTTTAAGAGGCTGGGAGGAAACTAGATGTGTAGATCACTGTCTTTAAGAAATTGTAGGAGAGCTTGGTATACAGGTTTGTTGCATAACTGTAATATGGTGTTGACGCTAGCGGGAAAAGGAACAGACTGCTGAAGTAGGCGGCGGAGGAAGGAAGAACGGTGGGCTCGGTAGCGAGAGCAACTGAACAGGAGATGATTGAGGTCAGCGGTTTCGCCTGTGTCATCAGGACATACAGGGGAATCGATGAGACGTAGTCGGTGAAGATGCGCAGGATAACATCCATGTCCAAGTCGCATTCTAATGATGGAGGTGAGATGTCGACGTGCAATCCTGAAGCTGGAGAACCAAGGGGTCGTGGATAGATGCGTCTGAACGGCGGCGTGGTGTTTGCCTTTGATGGCCTGCGAACGAATCCAGACTTCATTCCAGCGACAATAGGCGTCACGATGAAGGACCGGGAAGAAATCCGTGTAGGGCAGTTGGATGCCTTGGAAGGTGCCTTGGGTGAGTCCCTCTTTTGCCAGGCGATCGGCGACTTCATTGTTTCGAATTCCGACATGCCCTCTGATCCAAAGGAAGTGAATTTGATGTCCAGCTATGGTAGCGTTGTTCACCAACGTCAGTATCTCGTAAAGATAACGGTGCATGGCTCTCGTCCAGCGGGGAGATGAGAGTCTCTGCAGCACACTCTGCGCATCGGTTAAGATCAGCAGTTTGGGGAAGCCCTGAGAAATACCATATTGCAAAGCGTCACGAATGGCCAAAACCTCTGCAGTGTAGCTGGAAGCCTCCATAGGTAGGCGGTATCGAGCCAGGGCATTAGTAGAAGGACAGACGTATGCATAACCTACTCCATCAGCAGATTTAGAACCGTCGGTGTAAATCGTGGTGAAATCTGGCCATGTAATCTGCAAGAAATGAGAGAGGGTGATGTTCACGTCTGGGGTCCGAATGATGTGATCAGGAAGATAATGCACCGAAACATTCAAGAAGTGTAAGTCATATGGATATTGAAACCCCGGAAGAGAGGGACTTTTCAAAATTAAGGGAAAAGCGTGGTATAGAGACCGAAAACCCAGTAAGAGTAAGGGCAATCGTCGTACAGCTGGAAAATCCACGTTGAGATAATTAGCAGCAAGACACTGCAACGTCCGCAATACTGGGTGGGCATCCACGGAGAAAACTCGCAATAGAAAGCGCTGGGTTAATTGCTGTCGTCGTATCTCCAATGGTGGTTCGGAGGCCTCAACCAAAAGTGCATTCGTCGGTGTAGAAAGCATAGCACCCAGGCAAAATCTAAGAGCACGGTACTGAGCGATATCCAACTTGCGCAAGACCGATGTGGAAGCAGAGCCAAAGAAGATACAGCCATAGTCCAGCACCGACCGAATTAGGGAACGATATAGCAGAAGTAATATGGAAGCATCCCCACCCCACCATGAATGAGCGATACTGCGTAGAACATTAAGAGTTGCACCAATCTTGGAGATGAGATGCTGTATGTGACGACTCCATGAAAGGCGACTATCCAAATAGACACCCAAAAATTTTGCGGAAGATGCAAGGGTAAAAGTAAAAGGTCCCAAGCGGATAACGCCATCAGGAAATGTCCGTCGTTTCCTAGTAAACACTACGACTGTAGACTTGGAAGGTGAAAGATGTAATCCGTGTTCAGAGGCCCAGGTTGATAAATCGGTGGCTGCATCACTAAGCCACAGACGAGTAATCCAAAAACTAGAGGACCGAGCGTACAAACAGATATCATCAGCGTACTGGAGAACGCGAATGTGAGGACTAAATAGGGAGTCTAAATCCGACGTATAAAGTGCATAAAGAAGAGGACTCAAAATCGCTCCCTGTGGCAATCCTCGAACTACTATTCTGGGGCCGAAGAAGGAGTTATCAGGAGAACGGATATAGATGAGGCGATGTCGGAGAAGATTATAAATGCCAGAGCAGTACCGAGGAGGAAGACCTAGTGCTTGCAGCTTCCCAAGCAAAACTGGCAGTAAAACACTGTCGTAGGCGCCGGAAATGTCCAAAAAGATGGCTGTCAGATATCCTTGTTCCAAATAGGTACGCTCGATGTCAGTAGTCAGGATGCTGAGACTATCCAAAGTACTCCGGGTTTTGCGGAAACCATATTGGGACATGGGTAATAATCTTCGGGATTCCAGCCACCATTCAAGTCGTTGTTTAAGCAAGCGTTCAAAGGTCTTGGCGATACAGGAAGACAAAGCGATCGGGCGATAAGAGGTACCAAAGCTAGGGTCCTTCCCCGGCTTCAAGATAGGTACAATGATCTGTGTAGTCCAACCCTCGGGGAAGACGCCGGAGGCCCAAAGGTCGTTGAATAGTTCCAAAAGGATCATCTTCGCACGAGGAGGAAGGTGGGTGAGCATGCTATAGGATATTTGATCATAACCCGGAGCTGAATTCGACGACGACTTCAGTACACTTTGGAGTTCAGACATGGAAAATGCTGACATCAAAGTGTGGTGCGTGTCCACGGAAGAAGAGAGACCAGTAGGTGCTGGTGGTGATGTCACGGATGGCGGAGCAATGTGATCTGCAAACTCAGCGATCCAATCCCTCAGAGGGCGGGTAGGAACTGTCTTCTTCCTCAATTTGTTAATAAACCCCCAAATCTGAGAAAGTGGGGTGGTGTTAGAGAGTTTGGCACAAAAGGTCTTCCAGCACTCCTTTTTGCACTGTCGTAAAAAACGTTTGGCCTCAGCTGCGGCCCGTTTATAGGCCAGAAGATTGTCCCATGTAGAGTTGTGCCGGTAGGTACTGAGCGCCAATTTCCTCTTCGCAACATAACGACTGCATTCTGCATTCCACCAAGGAGATGGTACACCACGGGACGTAAGAACTGGCCGTTTCTCTGGGATGGAAAGCAAAGCCGCACTATTGATACACTGTAGAAAGGTGTCGTAACGCACCAACGGAGGACGATCATTGGGAATCTCAGAGACGGTGGCTTCCAGAATACGTTCGTACTTGACCCAATTGGCACGCCGAAAGTTCCATCTGGTCGAAGGCCGGTGGGCCACAGAAACGTGCGGAAGAATAGTCGAAATCTCCAGCGGGAAATGATCGGAGCCCATTGTAAAGGGAAGAACCCTCCATTGGAGTTCAGAAGATAGGGAAGGGGAGCAGAGCGTCAAGTCAATCGCTGACGGTCGGTGTCCGGGCCGAGTGAGCAGGGTGGAAGACCCATCGTTGAGAAGAACCAAACCAGAGTCCTCGATGAAGTCCAAAAGCGTTCTGCCAGCAGCGTCTGTCAGGTCACAACCCCATGTGGTATTATGAGCATTAAAATCTCCGCCGAGTAAAATGGGGGTTGGTAACTGGCGCAGGAAATGATACCATTCTCGACTGGTGATGATCATTCTAGGGGAACAGTACAATGAGACAACTGTGACCTCTCGTTGACAAAGCAGAGTCCTCACCGCCACAGCTTCAAAAGAATGTATTTGGCTGTGGTCTATCTGAATGGTGTAATGTGGAATAGCAGAGTGTACCAAAATTGCAACTCCTCCCCATCCGTCCGTCCTATCCTTGGAGTAGAGGCAGAAAGAAGGTATGCGAAGAGACGTATTCGGAGTCAACCAAGTTTCAGACAGCAGGGCGATGCTGACGTGGCGTACAAAGAGTTCTTGCACAAGAGAGTCATAATTAGCTCGAAGAGAACGACAATTCCATTGCAACAGGGTTGAAGCCATGCTGTAATGTTGGGTTGTCATCGTTGGTTTATGAGCTTTGTAATAAGCTGGTAAGGAAGTCGCGGAGAAGTTCAAGTTGAACAGGGGCCGTTGAGGAAGGAGAAAAAGCAGATAATACAGGAACTATGAGCTGTAGTAGTTGCTCCACAAGCTGCAAACTAGTGGGAGCAGACGGCGATGAAGGACCCGCCCAAGATGGCGGATAAGGATTATGAGTTATTGGAGATACAGGTACTCGTTGTGGAATATACAGAGTGGAATGAACTGGGGGAAAATGCGGAACTCGGACCGGGGGAGGTCGAGTTGACACACGAGGCACCGAAACAGCAGGTGAAGTCGGAGTGGCGAGAGCAACGGCCGGTTGGATTCCTGGTGAAGGTGCTGGTCGAGGAGTGTAGGAAGGCGGCGGAAGAGTACTGGCTGACTTTGTAGGAGATATTGCTCCAGGGAGAGGAGGGAAAGACCGTGTATCAGTCATCGAGAGGGCTCCATTAATGGCCTGTGAGTAAGTTGGACGAGATGACTGAGGCGAGCAAGGGGCATCTGCTCGAGAAGCTGCCACCCGTGCCTCCCGCTATTGATGGTATGCTGGGCATTTTCTGTCTGTTGCCAGGTGAGCTCCCTGACAGTGAATGCAGCAAGGACCTGAGGTAGAGGTGCAGTCTTCTAAGAGATGGGGTCCAGCACATTTACCGCATCTAGCCGCACTCCGACACTGATGCGAGCGATGGCCGAAGCGTAAACACTTAGTGCAGATGTAAACTGGAGGATCACGAGGTTCCACCTGGCATCGCGTTCCAAAGATGACTACATGAGTCGGCAACACTTGAGAGCGGAAGGTAATCTTACACACAGGAATGGGGACCCGTACTGCAGGGTCGCTAGTGGGTCGAGAAAAACGCTGGACAGAAATAACAGGGTAGGCACTCTCTAGAAACTCAGCAATTTCTTCTTCTGAGAGACTGGTGTCCACGTTGCGAATAACACCCTGTTTGTGTATCATAAAATTGGGAATGTAAACTTCCAAAGATGTTCCAGTGAATGCCGGTGATTCTACTATAGTATTAGCGGCCTCTGCCGATGCTGCCTCAATTTTCAGTCTGTTTTTTCCTGCTGAGGTAATATGCACAATTGCACGTCGGATTGTCGGGTTGTGACGAAATAGCAGTTTACCCACACTCATGGGGTGTAACTTACCCACATTCTTATCCAAACTTTCAATAAACACATAAAAAGGTCCGGGATCTGCGCTGCTATAACGATTGGAATGGCTACGTGGTGTAGAGACGCCAGGTGTAGAAGGTGTGGTTGTAGGACGCGACGTGGAAGGAGGAGATAGTGTAGAAGGCCTCGTCGTCGGAGACTGAAGAGGGCCGACGTTCGAGGTGTCTACTGGCAAGTTCCCATTTGGTACACCATCACTCGAGTCAAAATCCATGTTGGAGTCTAATGGCGCAACGGATTCTCCTGAAGTCCGCTGCCGCTTAGAAGCACGTTCGTCATTTTCACTAGTAGCAGAAGTCGTAGGACGGAGTGAAGTTTGGACTGGTTCACAGTGAAGAGTCGGTAGAGATTGCTGCAGAGAAGTAGAAGCAGAAAGTTGTTCTTCTTGCTGGTAACATGTCTGCATTGCGGAGTAGATTAGCTGCCCCGTATCAGGGGGGTCAGCCATAGTACACTAAATATTAACACTTCACGAGTAGAAAGTACGCACGTGAAAACACAAAGAAATTTGATGTAGAATTAGGCCGGCAATTTGCCCCGTTCTACTAACGCCGCCTCTCGCGTCGGAAAAGGCAACGACAACTTTAAGTCCTGGTTGTATGACTAGTGACCAATCAGCATCGTGAGTAGTTTGAGGAGCTGCAATAGGTAGCGAATCTCGCTCTATAAAAGCAAATTTTCCGGTTGGTAGTTTCGAGATGCTGACATCAGTTGGATGGGAAGATTGCCCACCTATGTCTTGCTTATGTGGGCGTGAGGCCGGTAGTCGGGTTGGCAGATTAATGCCCTCTTCGGGCTGTTCCGTCGTGGATCATTATTATTTTTGTGTTATCTTGGGTAATTTTGTTAAAACGTCTTCGAAAAAACGCAGCACGGACAAGTGCAACCTAAGTGTAAACGTTACAAGGATAAACGTCAAACCACGGACAACGCAAGTTACTTCCAGTAGTTAAGTATCTAATGTCCATGAATGATGCATTCAGGTGGTTATTTCTACTAGAATATCAAAGAAAGCTTTGTGGATACCGCGTTTCAACAAATTTCTTGCTGCCCTTTGGATATCTATTTTAAGTTTCATAACAGAAGTCGACATATAAGTTCCTTTTAAAAAAAGAAGCTTAAATGTTTATGTAAAGTATGATTCTAAACTTAGATATGTTATGCTTCGTTGTGCTGCAGGTGCGCATCGAAATCGATAAATAATCTCCATTTGCTAAAATCAGTTCACATTGTAAAAGCGTGAGGTAAGATTTTGTGATGAGAGAGGGTCATTAGGGAGGCCATTTAAGTGTTAAGGTAAAGGCAATCAATATGTGTTGGTGTAGCTCAGATCATGAGGATTTTAGTGAAACCAATCGCTGTTGATCTCTCTCGCTCGCTCTGTTATCCATTTCATACAGTATTCATTCAATCCTGTCAGTCATATTTCACCATCTGAAGAAGAATTACAGAGCAATGCTATGTACTTCAGTTAAAATATTTGATTTACTCTACACTTTCCTGCTATTGTATTCCACATTGGGTATACGATAACGCCATGGCGATTTTGGTGGTGCGGGAGATAAATGTTGGTATATAAGGTAATGTACAAAATATTTGTAAGGTTTACGTAGAGTTTGTATGAACTACCAGGCAATGGCAGTGTCCCATACTCAAATGTTTATTGCAGCAGGACTGCAACCACAACCGCGTTACCCATCAACTACATTGGTCTATTATTGGATCAGGGTTAAACATGCAGGGTTATATATAATCTCGCTTTAAAGAATGGGGATCTAGGACTTCCGGTTCCGCTGCATTGGCGCACATCCGGCAGATAAGCATCTCGAGTACCCTAGCGAATATTTTACGTGCTCATCAAATCAGTAACTTTGATGTTATCTATCTCAATCTAACTTGCACATAAATTGCACTGATTATACTGTATAACCAAACATTGTATACATTTTGTGTTCGAAAGCTTTCATAATCGTAACACTCCGAACTGAGTTGCTTTTCGGGATGATGTACAGATAGTTTCAGTGAGACTGGGGACCAAAACGCTGAGGCTTACTGGAATATATAAGTTAATTGATGGAAATTGATCATTTCTTCACACTAGCCATATGTAGGCTAAGGTTTTGTATAGATTATGTCAACATGAAAAATTCAATGATATGGCCGGGATTTGAACCACGGATATCTGGTTTCCGTCCAGTCGCTCTAACCCATTGAGCTACCATGGCCAACGTACCGTCCTGACATTAAATTCTCCAATTGACTCATTTTCCCGGTATACCACTAGGGGCTCTCGTATGCGCGATATACCGTTAGATATTAGATAGTGTATCTCGGATACACCACACAAGGCGGCCCGGGTTCGATCCCAGGCGACCGCAAAGTGAGATTTGTGGTGGACAACACGGCGCTGGGGCGGGTTTTCTCCGGGATCTCCGGTTTTCCCCGCCATCTCATTCCATCGGTGCTCCATCTTCATCTCATGTATCATCAGTGTCACCGCCTGCGGTGCCGTATGTAGTAAAAGCGGACGTTAAACACTACACATTTCATTTCGGATACGCCACAAACGGTGTATCTTTGATACGAGAGCCCCTAGTGATTTACTGGGAAAATATACGAGTCAATTGGAGAATTTAATGTCAGCACGGTACGTTGGCCATGGTAGCTCAATGGGTTAGAGCGACTAGACATAAACCAGGAGATCCGTGGTTCAATACCCGGCCATGGCATTGAATTTTTCATGTTGACTCTATATATTACTGGAATATTTGTAATTTAAAGACAAAGACAATGCAGCCGTACCGTGACTCTGATTTCGTTCTCTAATACTTAATGAGCACACATGACATTTCAGTCATCAGATGGCTCTTCTACATGCTAGTTAGTAAACGAAAATGCTAATAATGCCTTAATGAACTGTAGCGTATTAACTGAAGTTGTATATATTGGTAATTCAGGGTAGTGTAATAACAATACTACGTCATTATTTGATTTGCAGACTAATAATTTTGGTTAATAAGAGTAATATGTTTTCAGGTTGGCTAATAACTCCAAAAACACGAGGTACACACAGGTCCCCATGAGTGCGGTATGGGTAAAGCAGAGTGGGTAGTCACTGCAATAATGGAAACAAGATATTTTGCACGAAATTATAACCTTTCTTGCTTATTCAAAAATTCATTATTTGTGTTATCTACATAGAAAAAGAAATGAGAGAGGAACTTAAAATATATTTAATTGTGGATTTAATATTTAACGTTGCAGTTCAGCAAGGATAATGACCCCAAACTGCTTGGGTCAGTAAGTCAGACATTGAAGTGTGAACGTGTACAACCAAAGGATGGTCTATACGGACATATATAAACTCGAGGGTATCTACCAGGGTAATCCACACAGAGTAAAGACTGACCCCCCCCCCCTAATGACCACGGAGTTACCGAGCTGTCCCAAAAGGGTGCCCAGCACCTCAGTGGGGTTTTCCATAGGGCAAGACCTAGAGGTTAACAAGCCACCCCCCGCATCTGGACCAATGGACACGCGCCAACTCCAAAATGGGAAGGCTACTGATTAACCTCGGTAGGGCTCTAGCACACCTTCTATAGCTTTGCAGGCTAGTACGCGGGAATATATGGCTTCCCTCAATCCCGTCCTGCCCCCTCGAGTCCAACCCAATCTGAACAACTCCCAATCAGGGAGGGGCTCGAATGTTCGGCCCGAGGTTCCTTTAGTAACGTCAGAGGTACCACGAGTGCTAGGGGTCCGCAGCGCCCGCAACGCGGTAGCTGAAGGGGACGGATCCCCTCCCCTACGGGGGGTCTATACGGACAGGCGTTTCAATCATGTGAATGTAGTGACTAGCGTGTGGTGATAATTCATGGTTTGGAAGCAATAATGTTAGGAAGAGCAGATATAGCTAGCAAAACGTTTACAACCTACAAGATACTCTATGTCTTTATTAAAATATTGAACAGAAGTTTTTGGTTTTGTTATCAAATTCTCTAATACTCTAGTTTTCCTATATTTTCTATATTTCTGGATGATTTCTTTCTTCTTTGCATAAATGAAAAGAAACTCCGATTCAACACTTCACACAACACATAGCTTACAGGTTTGGCTACTCCACGCTGTCGTAAAACGGTTTTCAGTTTCAATACTGCTTATTGATAACCCTAATCATAGGCAGTTCTGTTTTTAGAATTGAAAGTTGTCAATCTATATCACGTAATACTATACTGCTATTATTATTTATAAAGAAAACATAAATTGACTAGATTTTCTTTCCTAATCTCTAAGAAACAACAGTCTGGAAGTTCATAAATAAATACTCTGAGTCCGCAAAACGAGATTATATCGATAATACATTCTAAATATCGACCTCAGCAAATACTCCATGAAATCTGTACCGGCTACAGAAAACAAATTACAAAAGTGCCTCCTGAGGACCAATGCGTGCGCGCTGTTTAAAACTGTATGGCTAAATTTTCCATACGGTGACTAATGAAAATATAGAAATTGATATATTGCTTACAATTAAAGGGCAAGCATAGAATACACAACTCTGAAATGTAAAACATGAAATAATTTGGCTCTTTGTTGTTTGCTCAGCATTCCTCCATGGTGGTTTTTTTTTTCATTAAGTCCTCCAACGTTAAATCATATCGGACGATGAATGAAATGGGTGAAATGATGCTCAAATGAGCCCAGGGTCCATAGAGCTTAGAGTTACCCGACGTTCATCTTTAAGGATAAGGGAAAACACCGACAAACCCTTTACTCATCCTGACCGAGTTTCGTACTTTTCTTGAATCTGAGGCAGACATGCTACAGAGACGGGCTATTAGATCGGGTAATTTGTATAATCGGTTACAAATAAAACCTAATCGACTTTTGTGTTTATGCATGTTCTCTATGAAGCTGTTAATATTAACGAGCATGAAAAACCAAAAGCTGTTTGGAAGGGATGATTTTGTATAGCTTCAACAAAGTGGAATTGAAACATCGTCATGATTCCCTACGCTCGTCTTTTGGTCTAACACCATTCCCACAACCTGGATCCATTTCTGAGGACGTACAGTCCGTTATCTTGATGCTCAGGATGGTGGTGGAATGAGAGGACCTGCAGCTTATACCTGGTCTCCGAACCATGTTGGGCCTTGGAGATACTTCACCCGAGCTAGTCAGGGAGAAAGAGAGACCTGGAAAGGGCCAATTAAACATCGCCAACTGCAGAGTGGGAATCGAACTACGAATCTCCAGCACGAGAGCCGTGAACGAAACCAGACACTGGTATTCCACTATCTAGACCGTATACATGTTTTAGTCTGTTATTTATTTAATTTGAAATTAAAACAACTATGCTGCTACATCCTGTGATTTTCTTTACACGTTCATGAATAACTATTCTTTAAAAATCCTTATTCTATTTGCTTAGCCGGAATTAGTATGTAGAGAGCTTAGATAACTAAATATTTTAAGAGTTGATCGCTATATGATGACTTTGAAATTCAATTCTTTTTGTATGATTAGAAGGGAAAATATGACTTCTCTTTTGAGAATAGTAGGTACCAATAACAAGGAATAAGTCGGAAATGGTGGGGCTCTCAACAGAAGATATACATGTTTTGTTTAATAAGATATTGTGTATCCCTTACGAGTTATGCAGAAGCAATTCAAAATGAGGGGGATTTCACAGAAATTAAAGATAAAATTTAATTTGTCACATTAAACATTATTGTACTTCATAAACATTTTGAGAATGGGAAATTTTTGGGAAAAATTTGCTGTGACATTCTTGAAATATGCCAAACGTTATGTAATAACGTAATAATAATACTTGAACGTCTTTTCGTTTCATACGTACCTAACTAGTTGCCGGCTTCCGAACCGCAGTAGGGGGGCGGGAGATTTCCATCTAAGTAAAATGTAGGGACCCTGCCCTCTGCACTATCGTGGTCGCCCTCTTGCCTCATCCTTCCTCCCGGAGATGCCCCATTTTGGAGCATAGGTACAGTGGACCAAGGCTGGTCGCAGTGTCGAGTCCCCTCCGTAGTAATCCCAATCCCATGTACTTTTATCTGACCATATCGCAATCACATTGAATTCATACATGCAAACACATGTTCAATCAAAATTGTTTTGCTTTATAAACATTTATCTGGGTAAAAACGTTCGGAGGGGATTTCTTTTAAATCTGGCTTTGTATACTTCAACTATGCATCGATTTAAACATCATAGACGTTTATATAAAATCGATTTGTAATTGTTTAATTTAGGTTGTTTGTTGATACACAAACAGCAAGAAAGAGATAGGATTTTGTGTTTTAATAAATCTCCTCGAGTGTATTTCTCGTGAAGTCACTACAGTATCGAATGCAATGCTTTCTCTACGGAAGTGAAGTTGAATGAAGGACGAACCTAGGATATTACAAAAGCGGCAGTGTTCGGCAGGCCACAACAGAGAGCTCTGTTTCGCGGTCCAACTACACACTCCCATATGTAGAACGGTGAAAGAAGGAGAAATGAATTAACAGCACCTTGAACTTGTCGCGTTTCTGACATTCACCTTCTGAGAAGAGAAACCGCAAAGAGGCAATAACCGGACCGGACCGCGGATATCCGATACCTGTTAACTCTAGACTGCGACTGATGCTTGTTCTCACGTGTCTTTCTCAAACCATTCTCCTAAAACTAATCTTAAGATACTTATTAATGTTAATCGGAGAAAACGTTTCTAGATATTATTTTATTGCATTTTCCATATAAAACAATTGAAATAGGATACGTTTAAACGTAGTTAAGCCTTTTAAGAACTAGTCAATATGCAATGGTTTTCTTTTTGGTTTTAATTTTCAGTGAGCATATAGCCGTTAGGATGCCACATTTCTATTAAATGCATATACATGTTTAATTACTTCCTCACTCATACTTTCAAATTCTAAAGGGAGTCTGCATCTTACATGTACCATCGAACCCAGAATCTCTGAATTTGGAAGCTGGCAATCTGTGTGATGGCTTTGATATTATAAAGTTGTCTTTGCAGGCCAGGATTAAAAGAAATCGGTAGATCACTCTTTGTTTGTGAAAATTAGATTTAAAAATTCAAATCAATTATAAAGATCTTAAGGATACCAATGACTAAAAATTTGAAATCCTGAACTAATAACGCTAGCATTTTAAGATTCATACCACAGATGTAGCTTAGTACAAATATGATACATCCCAAATTTAGTCAATTTCACTTTGATAGTTTGGAAAATATGGTCATATTTATTTATTTTTGGTTACGTCACCTAAAAAGTCTCTTGTGACAAAATAACTTAAAGTTTGGTCTAATATTTTAACAACAGGTTACCAATACATCCATTTTTTTGAACTTGCCCTAGGTTTCTCTGTGTCTCAAAAACTTCAGGCTCCAGAAATTTTTAAAGCTATGAATATGACTTTTTGCCCAAAATTCAAAATGTTTGTGTTTTGAAGTAAATAAAGTGTGCTTAAATGCATCTCGCAATAAAACCCAGCCCAATTTCTATTCACTGTGTCTCTATGAATATGTGTAGCAAGTTGCGTTAGTCGAACACTAGAACTGCGACGCACGAAGCATCTTAAATGTTAAAAAATGTTGAGATCTTAAATAAAGAGAAAACAAGGATAAAGAATTAGAATTCATATCTAACACTAGCATTCACGTAACCTGCAAATTAGATTAGAGCATTTAAAGATGGATTGCGGATGCTCTCTAAGCATTCTTTGGATTCAGGAAGGCTTACAGTAGTTTATAGACTATAAAGTGAAAAAGGTGATTTTTTAAAAATGTTCATGAAATTTCAGTCATACATATCCTTAAAAATGGACACACACAGACACACACACACACACACACATCAACAAGACAATTATTTGACGTAAATTAGAGGAAATGAAATGTGTAGTGTTTAACGCCAGCTTTTACTACATACGGCACCGCAGGCGGTGACACTGATGGTACATGAGATGAAAATGGAGCACCGGTGGAATGAGATGTCGGGGGAAACCGGAGGTCCCGGAGAAAACCCGTCCCAGCGCCGTGTTGTCCATCACTTTGCGGTCGCCTGGGATCTAACCCGGGCCGCCTTGGTAAGAGCCAGGCGGTCTAACCACCGAGCCACGGCGCGGCCGAGGACTTAGAGGCTATTCTCATAATGTTCATGATGTACATATCATTTGTCATGAAAATAACATAGACATTCAGTATTTTAATCAAAATCTTTAGAGTCATTTTTGAGAAAATCAGAATTTTCATAAATGCTTCCATCTAAAGGGTAGCTCGAGGTATGGGGATCATTCCCGTCCTTGGGTGACGAAAAACTTAAATACCAAGTTTGGTTTTTAACCGATTTTTCGTTTTTGAGTTAAGCTACCCATTAAAAAAGTGCTTTTGAGTATTATGAAATCTCGTTATCGAATTTTAGTGCATAATAAAATACTTCTGTACTTACTGGAAGTACAATAGAGAAAGTAAAAACAGTAATCACCATTACTTATGAATAACGAAAAGAAGTTATGCATTTGCCGCAAATATTTGTCAAAATGGCATTGAAAGTGTGTTTTGTGTGCATGGATGATTCGAGATAAATGATCGTCATCCAGGTGACGTACCTGTAAACAAATAAAAATGTGAAAGGCGGATATATTCACACCAGAGTCACACACGCCTTAACATTTCTATACCGGGACCTTCCTTAGTTTATGGGACGATGTAAACTAAAGCACCTGTACTGTGCTACTTCATTGACTGTTTAGCCGTGTATGAAAAATATAACTCGCATATCATTTTTAAAGATTTTACATCTAATGCAAAATATATAAACAACTTCACATTATTACAAATACATCAAACAGTAATTAATTAGTATTTTATTTGGTAAAGGTAAGTGTAATTTGTATGTATTAACCAGTGCCCACGCTGCGCTGCGCAGTTTGAAAGAGAAGGAAGTGAATCAGTATAAAAACATGACTGCTTCCGTGCAATATGTATAACATCTAAGAGGAAAACCGTTAAAAGGTGGTGAAAAATAAATTATATTGAAAATGTTTTGCAAGTTGTGTGAAAAATACCCAACTTGTCGTTGTTAATTTGTCAGTAGAGTGTAAGTATATGATTGAAGTTGCAGGAAGAGACATTTTTGTTTTTATGAAGTTGTGAAGTATTAAAATCTTTCTTCTTTGCCACTGTAAATTAACTTTTTATGAGTCGAATAATTAAAGCAATCATAAAATGCAAACTTTAATTATAGCATGCTTGAAATTATGTATGCAAATTGAATAAAACTTGGAGTAAAACTGAAAACTTAAGTAATAAATTTCATACGACAAAGTGCAAAGCTAAAGAGGTGTGTGCGTGTGGAGTGTTTAACGCCCGCTTTAGCTACATGCGGCACCGCAGGCGGTGACACTGATGATACATGAGATAAAGATGGAGCACCGGTGGAATAAGATGGCGGGAAAAACCGGAGGACCTGGTGAAGACGTGCCCCAGTGCCGTATTGTCCACTACAAATCTCACTTTGCGGTCGCTTGGGATCGAATCCGGGCTGCTTTGGTTGGTGCCAAGCGGTCTAATCACTTAGCCACGGCACGGCCGAAGGATGGGGAAATTGCAATTAAAAGAGACCGCTTGAGGGATATGTTGCTGGGCTGGTAACTGAGAAAACTCTTTGGTAAATTGGTTCAAAAGTGTCTATGGAGTATTTCAGATTTAACCTTAAAGTGGAGTCGCGGCATTAACACAAACCATTGCTTGGTCAGAAAACAATTCTGAATACGCGCCCACAGAGAAGGTTTGTAAAACGCCACTTGAAACTGTAGGAGTACACGTGGGACAATTAATGTCCACAATAACTATTATGTGGTTTATGTTCTAGCAAATAGGGTACGTGACTTGGATTGTATTTCACACCTGCTTGCTGTCACATTTTGCGATGGATGCCGAGTAAGCTGAACAAAACACCTCAGAGCTAACATTTGAAACTCCGTTGCAAACAATTGAATGTGCTGAGACAGAGAAAAAGTCAGCCGTAAAGTAATGCTTCTGTATTGGTTATCCATGTGTGCATGTACAAACAATTATGCACAACGTTTCGCCACCGTAAGTTGTAATATAACCAAAAGATTTTTTTTTCATATTTGTTTGCAGTTTATTGCTCTGTGACTTGCTCCATCAGAAGAGTATTTATAAGCTGGTATTAAAGTTGCGACTTATTTAATGACTACTTCAATTTAAAATATGCCAGTCAAATTGGGACATGTTGGAACGGTATTTATATGGATAAAGCAATTTAACAAATACAATTTCATAACTTTTGTAAGGGGATGTGTTGCATTATAAACAGATTTATTATGTTAAGAATGGACGTAATGTTTTATTAATAGAAGACCGGTAGATGGCATTCTCCTCGCCTGTTTTTGACACTGTTCCTTCGATAGATGGAACTGAGAAAACTCTTTGGTAAACTGGTTCAAAAGTATGGAATATTTCAGATTTAACCTTAAAGTGGAGTCTCGGACTCCGCAGTCCTGTGATCACACCCAGATCTTACTGGTTGAACTGGATTTCTGTTCAATTTCGCGTAACATTTTTCAGCATCTCTATGAGGCAAGCGTATCTGTTCATGTACTGTTCTGGGCTACGCAGTACATTGCCTACAATACTCTGATGTGGGACTATCATTTTCTTCCCCTTATCACTATGAAATATTGACATTTTTTAATTTGTTAATTTTAATTTATTGGATCAATTCATTTGCTATCTTGTCTAGGCTTGTTTACTGGATTACAGTCAGTGCGCACCAGCTAAGATTTGTTTAACCTGTACAGAAGCACAACTAAATATGGAGTTAAAGATGTAAATCTAGCTGGTCCCGTAGCTCAGTCGATAGATCACCTGCCTGCTGTGCTAAGGGTCGCGGGTTCTATTCCCGGCGTTAGGGGTGGGGATTTTTCTCCAACCAAGATAATTCCTCATCTTTCCCAGAGTCTGGAACTGTGAATGAGAGTGCGGATGTGTACGTGCTCTAATGATTAAAACCCAAACGAAAACGAATACGAATGTGTTCCAAAAGAGAACGGCCACCGATATGACCATTGGAGTAGCAGTGCACATCACCAGTACGGTATACAAGCGAATATAACTTGGGCAATACACCCGTTGTTCTTTAGTAGCTTAACCCGATAGGACATTTGCATCTTGATTTCAGGAAGTATAGTTGAACTATTCAGTAATCATAAACATTACCTTTCTGGTAATACCAAAATAATTAAAACAGCTTCCGTTCTAGTAAACTTTTGATGGTTTAAAGCTTTCCAGTGGATCACTATGTAGTGTGACAACTGTTCTTTAATGAAGCTGAAAAGAAACAGCAAGAAAGAAAAGAAACACATAATTACAGCACCAGTTGCCCATAAGTCTTACAATATTGTGTATTAGATCGCGACAGCCCATAGAGGAGCAAGGCCTGCCACACCGACTACCGGCCTCACGCGCACGTATGCAAGGCAGAAGTGGACGATCATCCAAATGATACGGGTAGGAGATGTGGTCAGCATCTCGGCACCCCCAGCCGGACAGATTGCTTTCTTGACAAGGGCCGCTTACCTAGCGCAAGCTCCTCAGTTTCCTCACTTTGCTGAGTGGGCGACGGTACCACACCCGGGACTTAAAATCCGCAATCCGCACCACAAGGGTGGGATCGAACCCGGCAGGGAAACAAAGCATGATGCCTCAGCCTACTACAGTATTACTTACTGATTTTTTTATAATTTTTTATTGATCGATCAGCAGTACAATGCTTTACAGATCAGAGTGAAAAGAAGGTAACAGTACAAAAAGAACAATAACACTCAGGGGTAGGCTAACAGGCCGGCCCCTAACTACATTAAGTTAGAACTCATATAACACTCTCTGAGAAATTATGTCAATATTGAAGATGTAAGACAGACATCAAGCACTACAATCACTCGAGTCAGAGGTATCACTTAGAAGCAGGTCCTGTGGTAGTCTCCTCTTCAAGCGTGAGGGCTGGCGCGTGCGGACGCCGATGTTATAATGCACAGCTCCTGAAACTTCTTGCAGCGTGGAAAAGAAACGGCGAGCGATCCTGCGAATGTAGTCGTGAAGAGGTAACAGTCCTAGTTCGTGATGGAGCTGCTGATTACGGATTACTGAAATTTAGAATTTGTTGTTCTTCTTTTTAAACCAACATCCTGCATTTGTACGCTACGTGCCGGTAATGTTGGTTTCATTTGCAGGATTTTAAGATAGTGCTCAGTTTAATCGTCCGCCACCGCCAATATTACATAGCAATATTACATTACAATCTATCTCAAACTACAACTATCTAGTGCAAACACGCGACAAGCGAGAAATGAGACTAACGGAATGCTCTTGGCTTCTGATTGGTGGAGAAAAATCCATGGAAGTTTTTAAATCAAATAACTAAAGCAGAAGCATGAATCAAAGATAAAATAGGGGATATCCTTACTATCCCTAATAACATTTGGGTTGCCTAAAGCGTACAACGAATCGAGAACGTCGTATATAACCTCTCTGTTTTATATTTTATGCTTAATCTGAAGAAAAAAAACTATAGGAAACGCGTTATGTTACATATTAAAAAATCCTCTGAATCGGCTATGTGGTGTTGTGCCAGGCTCTTCGCCAATTGCGTTATAATAGAAAGGTGCGGATGAAACCGTCTTCAACTTTCCGCCTTTAACTCCAATGGTCATATCGGCGGCCGTTCTCCTTTGGAACATATCGAAGGGGAAGATGTGGAATCAATTTCGTTGGAGAAAAATCCCCAGCCCAAGCCGGGAATCGAACCCGGGACCCCTAGCACGTCAGACAGGTTCTGCACCTACTAAGCTACGGGGCTAACCTCCGCTTGGCTTCTCCGTACATATTTAGCATCTCTTAAGCAAACTTCATCATTCGCCGTAGTTCACATTATGAACTGGTAGATATTTTGTTTGAATTCCTCCAGTGGCGTGGATTTATCTTGTATGTCTTGAATTGTCCTATTCCCTGAAGAAAAATTGCACAAATTAACAAACTGGAATTCTGTTCACATGTTGTATATGTGAAATGTATATTGTTCTGTATGTAGAATATATTGTATATTGATAGTTTATTTAGCATAAAATATGTAACTGTTGTTAACCATGAAATAACTTGGAATAAGAATTGTAAGAAAAACTTGTATTTCAAACGGCGGCAGTCAGTGGAAGCGGTATTTGTGAAATTGTGAAACCGAAAGGATGTTTGTAGAACAAGCAAATGATTACTGTGTGGACCAGCATACGGGCGAAGAGCAAGTGAGAGTACAAGCTCCAGTTTAGTGGATTTTAAAAATACATAATAATGAAAGGAGTCACATAGACATAGTTCGCGATCTTTCGATCGGCGGATATAAACCTCGGTGCGGATTCTTCTGGAAAAAGTATGCCGTAGTACACAGCAGTTCATCGACAGTTATAGTAGGTATGACCGTACGGTCTTACCGTACCTCGTTGTAACATCCGTCCACACTTCAGCACCCAGTAGGCTGGCTGGAGCCAAAGGTTCATCATACTTAATGTACAGTTTACCTAACGCAGCACAATAAACTACCATTTTCACCTGACTACTGTTGGTTTTGTTTACAAAGGCTTAACGCGCCTCCCATTTACCGTCGGCTTCCGCTCGGCCAAGTTGTGGTCTCACCCTGGGATACAACACACAAATATCCTGACCTGAGGTTTATGTTCAAAGTACAAAGTAGTTATGAAACTATATCATTAAAATAATTTAGGGCCTGTATTACGATCTCCGGTTAATATGTCGGTTAACGGTTAACTTGGAGTTACATGCAGATGTCGGTATTACGATCTTCGGTTAAGGGCTAACTGAGAGTTATTTCTGGAGGTAAACTAACCCTCACCTCGAGTAGCGGTTAGTGAGATAACTTGGAGTTTACCTTTACACACAAAAAAGAAAATGGCGTACCTCCAGGCCAGATTGAATGTTGATAGCGAGGATGAAATGGATGTTCTGAGGATGAAATGTTGGCACACTATTTATTTAATAGAAGAAGAGCTAAAAGAATTAGAATGCGGAAAGATAATTTCATATATATTCATGAGATGTTGAAAATGAACTAAAATAACCCACATGAGTATTAGGTAACTTGACGTAATAGGTTATGGAATGATAATTTCTAGTGTCCCATGGTGTCAGTGACTTGTTCCAAGCAATACAATATTTTATGCGACCATATTGCAACATGTTTTAACGAACATATATGTAATAAATAAAGCATGTATGTGTAGGTGGGTAGGTATAAATGTTCAGAAATATGCTGAAGTAGTAAACATTCGACTTTGCTAATAGTGGGTGAAATGTTTAATTTGCGTTTCGTTAAAGCATTACCAGTGGAAAGTAACAAACTGTAATGTAAACAGTGAATAAAACAAATTTTTAAGGTTATGCAGTTTGAATCGATGTCCAAACACTGTTCACACATGTAATGTAGTTGGTTGCATGTACAATAACAACATGGTTTTGCCATACAATGTGCCTTAAAGAATACCATTTGCTAGTTATATTGCGATTTATGCAGTGTGTGCGCTGTCTCAGTGCAAGTTGAAGTATTACTTATGATTCTTGCCGTACCTACTATAGATGGTGCAAATGCACTGCATAAATATATTTGCTGCGAATTGCACACGTAAAGAAATGTTAAAACCTGCCCATCTTGTATCCTATGGTATTTAAATGAAGCCATTTATTAGTTCAATTACGTTTTTCAATCAAGGGCACAATGCTGTGACTGAAATATGGCGTTTGATTATGAAGTGTCAAGAAGAAATGTAAGTTTGCTACAACCTGTTTCCTTAAAAGAAAACCGTAGTCATAACTAGCCAAATATATTATGTTTTAAAAATATCAGGTACCAAGTTACTGGTCCCAGAATGTGTATTTTATAAGCTTGCCTTTATTCATGGATGACTTATAATCTTTGCATATACCTCTGTGAAATGATAATTTATATAAGAAGAGGTGATTTATTCATGAGGATAAACTACTAACCAAATGGTTTTAGCCGAATTACATTTGTGCAATACTATTATCAGAATTAATAACAGTTATGTGGCCTTATTTAAAAAAAAAAGACTGGAAAACTGTTGGTGTTCATAAATTAGCAAGGCATTCCATATATTCTCCATATATCTCACCTAATCTATAATACCACTAACCTAACGCAACCTACATAACCTCTAACACTAACCTAACGCCATGGAAAAATTAAACAGTAAACGAACTATGCTAGATCTTATTACGAATGAACTATTAATGAAAATATACAGAAAACAGCTAATAAAAAGTTAAAACAAAACGCCTGATGCTATTACATGTGTTTGGTTTTCCCGCTAATTCACATTCTAAACACAAGATAGCGTTGCAAACAAGGTAAAATCCTAGTGGAAAATATTGCCAACCGTTCACATTCCACCATAATGCACAGGGTAACAAACCCAAAGGTAAATCGAGTTCGTAATACGAGGCACTAAATCTAACTAATAGTTATCGATAACTGAAAGGTAACAAACTTCCGCTAGTAACCGGAGATCGTAATACAGGCCCTTAATAGTTTTTCTAATTCTCCGAGGAAACCTTCTATTGGCTATGTCGAAAGGAAAGTAAGTGTTTTAAATCTTAATCCTCTCTCTCTAAGGCCTAGAAAGTTTATTTTATTGATTGGATATAGCTGTCGCCTACTACCTAATTTATTTGACGTTACTATACATGTACAAGTAATTACCAATAAATATGTAATGTAATGTTATCTTAAACTTATGTCTAGAACGTTTACTTCTCAAATGTTGTTAAGCAGAAGGAAAAGTAATTCGGTGTACACTACGGGAGAAAAAGTAAAAAGAGAACATTGCATTTTATATCATTCAGCGCACCTGTCTTCGTATGGATTTGCATAACAGAACTCCGTGGTTTTGAACTTAAATATTTAATTATAAAACAATACATATAATGTTCTGCTTAGGGTTAGAAAGAGGTAGAGGTAGAATACAAACGAAGAGTATGCCAAATGGAGTATGTAGCTGTAGTAAGGTTATTGTTAGGAGTAGTGATACATAGAAATTAAGCATTTTGATTTTTACAAATAGCATTTTATAGCATTTATACATTTGCAATTCAAGATTTTAGATCATTTAAAAAGTTTAATTTGAGTTAATTTTTTTAAATGATGAATATTTACATTATTTATATGAGATCTAAAACACATTTATGGGATGTTATGACAGTGAGTTAAAAGTACATAAAGTGTCAGTTTATTTTACATTAATTTAGCTTAAAGCAATACACACAAATACAGAACAAGTTTATACACACTAAAGCATACCGCATAACACACAGAAAAATGCATACTGTTGTCAAAACTAGCACAGTAAAAAGAAAATGCACAAAATTAGCCTCGCACTTACTGACGTGACCTACGCATAGAATGCATGAAAGTTGTGCGTAAAACCGAAAAGAAGAATGAAAACTGGAACTTTGGCAACTAAGAACTCCAACTGGAATTAACATGTGTTTATCACTTCCTTAAAATTAGGATTGCTATTGGTTTTCAGAGACAAGGATTGAAGTTTTCGTTAAGTGGGTTGTGAAGATAGATTTATGACAGTCATTAGGCGTGGTTAGAGGGATCTCTTTTGTAAAACAACTGAACTCGCTTTCAGTATCAAACATACCTCATATGGGCAATGGAGGAAAAATAAGCTAATTTAGCGGGAAGGATTGCTTTTCATATTCCAGAAGAGCGGTCACTGACTTTATAACTTTCTAAACATGTAAAGATTCTACAGACTCTTCAGTTAAAGTTTCCAGAAGAAAAAGCACTGGGAAAAATAATTACTTGGGAAAATCTTTGATTTCGCATTTATATCGCATTGTGAGTCTATTTCGCACTTTATCGCGCTATATCGCATTTGCGAAAAATCACCACCCCTAGTTACTGTATGTCAAACTCTAGGAGGGAGGGAGTAGTGAGCAAAGCAAACTGCGGATAACCCTTTGATCAGATTGGTCTGTTACCGGGGATCGAACTCAGTACCTCCCAAACCACCCCACGATAAAAAGGTGATATTCTTGTCAATTTACTACATTTCATTTGCTCCTATTCAGTACCCCTTCAAAAGCTCGGAGTAATGTGTAATGTAACATTTTTATCATTACATTTATGTTCACGTCACAGAATTGCTCTAAAAATGCTAGGCAATTTTGAATACCTTTAAATATACCAACATGTTTTACTCTAGTCCATATAGGAAAGGAGTAACAAACATATTTTAACAAGGACGATACAAATTTGGACTACTGAAGGAGCGGCCTTCAAATCCTGTGTGTCAACGAAATGGCGTCAAACGCTTCTATTAACACCAATTTCCTCAATTTGTGCAGCACGGCCTCGTGAAAACTAGCGGTATGCATTTTAAACGGTGCGCGGCTCTTATAGGTGAACCTTGGGAGACAAGTGACAATCCTAAAATATTACAAGTGACTATCTACATTTAGCTTCAACAAACCAACGAAATTTCGGAAATCACTAATGTTAGAAAGGTTGTTTATTAGAAACTATATATTTTAATCAATCCTTCTTATTGTAGTTACTTACTTTTAGTTTTTCAAGTCGCTAATGGTCTCTATTTATACAAAATACACTGAAAATGAGAATATAGGACGGTGTTTATAGGACGTATAAGGAACATATTTTATTTGCAACTCCGTATTCTGAAATGTATGATATTTTAGTCAAAATAAACATTATAATAATTTTTTTCCTCTCTGCTGTAAGTAGAGATTGGTATTGCTCTCCTCCCATAAATTTAGTTCGAAGATTTCCCATAATTAAGGTTGCCTCAATGAAAAGCAGAACTTTCATAAAAGAAAAGAAAAAACATTATCCATGTGTATATGGTGTCTGACGTTGCCTGTCAATTCGTAAATTAAAAAAGAAAAGCCTGACAAATACTTAGCTTTTATTAAATATCTACTACTTCTTCATTTCAAGGATGTGACTTGAAGATTTTCAAGAAGATTCTAACATCCCAAATTTTGAATATTTACATATTAAGAGAATACGTATTTACTCTCTCAAAAGTAGCTCTAATAATTTTGTTGGAAGTATCTTAATTTGTTTTAAGAGATTTGTCTTACCTGCCTCAATTCCCTTGCCAGTGCTTCTCAAGTTATAAGCAAACCTTACATTTACTGGTAGAGTCAGACTGAAAAAATCAATGTCATAGCCGGGATTTGAACCACGGATCTTCTGGTTGCCGTCCAGCCGCTCTAACCCTTGAGCTACTATGGCCAACGTGCCAACATGACATTAAATTCTCAACTGACTCGTGTTTTTTCCCGATAAACCACTAGGAGTTCTCATAAACACAGGAGACAACTACCTTAATGGCGACGTACTACATGTAAGTACTTTAAGGCCCGGGCTTTATAGTTAACCACTATTATGTCAATTATTGGAAATTAATTGTTCTTTTACACTGCCATAGCCGGGATTTGAACCACGGATCCTCTGGTTACCGTCCAGCCGTTCTAACCCTTGAGCTACTTTGGCACAACCATACTTTAGCCTACACACGGCCAGTGTGAAAGAACAATTAATTTCCAATAATTAACCTAATAGTGGTTAACTATAAAGCCCGGGCCTTAAAGTACTTACATGTTGTAAGTCGCTATTAAGGTACTTGTCTCATGTGTTTATGAGAACTCCTAGTGGTCTACCGGGAGAAACACGAGTCAGTTGGAGAATTTAATGTCATGTCGGCACGTTGGCCATAGTAGCACAAGGGTTAGAGCGGCTGGACGGCAACCAGAAGATCCGTAGTTCAAATCCCGGCTATGGTATTGAATTTTCTAGTCTGAACCTTTCCATACTTAAGCCTACACACGACCAGTGTGAAAGAACAATTAATGTCTTACATTTCCTTCTGCACCACTTTCAATAGTTCTAAATGTTTCAAATGTATATGCTTTATTGCAATTTTGGCAACTGAGTGATAAAATGTGTTGTGTTTAACGCCCGCTTTTACTACATACGGCACCGCAGGCGGAGGCACTGATGATGCATGAGATGAAGATGGAGCATCGGTGGAATGAGATGGCGGGGGAAACCGGAGGTCCCGGAGAAATCCCGCTCCAACGCCGTGTTGTCCACCACAAATCTCACTTTACGGTCGCCTGGGATCGAACCCAGGCCGCCTTGGCGAGAGCCAAGCGGTCTAACCACTGAGACACGGCGTGGCCACTGAGTGATAATGTTGCTAATAATCCATTTCGTTTCTTGGTGTCCTCTGATATGACAATTTTCGTGTTCACAAAATCTACACTGTACAAAGTTTCTATATCTACTAACTGAAAACTTCTTGATCTAATATCATTATTTACTTTAGTTACATTGTCATCACTGCCATTACACAGTGGAGAAACCAATTTTTTTCCTTGAAGAACCAGTTATCACTTCACATTCATCGCCAATGTTTGAGGTTGGGTTTGACGAGGTCAATATACTGTTATGCATTACTACACTTTTACTATTTTAGGGGTTGTAACTCTTTTATTATGTAATCCGGATTACTTAAACGGTTTATACTGGTTCCCGTTCCGATTTTTTTACACAAAAATGATTGCTTCTTCTCATCTTGAAAACAGCACTATTATCTGTTTCAAATGGGAAGGTGTTTGTCCTTGAACGCTACGATGCTAGCAACCAATGGGAGTCCTGCGGTGTTGTCACATTGCATTCCCGCTAAGTGGTGTGTGAGGAGCTCTAACCTAATCAATCTGTATGAAATACTATTCGCGCTAAGACAAAAATTCAGTTTTTGCCGAAACTGATCCATGTGGAAGGTAGAGAGTAATGTATCTAACATAACCATGAAAACCACATATTTTTAGCTCAAATAGTTTCTCTAATACAAATAAATAAACAAACCACTATTATCTGTATTATAACAATAAATCGCGACGTAAGCACTGTAATGAATATCATTATTGGTTGGCCTGTATGCGTATACGTATATTTGGAATTACTCACAACTGAAACGTAAGCATTTGACATGACATGATAAAAGAATTACTTTGAATAATCCAATTCGAGCGAGAGGAAACAAATTTCCTGCTGCCCTGGCAGAACGTGTCTGGTCTTATTATATCTTTGTTTATGAATGGTTCGTAATTTCTGTTTACTGTAGAGAGTTCAAAGTGGTTGGTATGTATGTATATACATATATTTTTAATTACTCAGAACTGAAATTTAAGCTACTGACATGACGGATAAAAGAATTACTTTTAATAAGTCAAGGTGTTAAATGTGAGAAAGAGCAAACACTTCATTTCCTGTTAGCCTGTGGAATGCTGTATGCTTATGTGCATGAATGAATGCTGGATAAGAAGTGTTTATTTACTCTGGAGAGTTCAGATCAATGTCATTCAGTTGTTCTTTACACAACAGGACAGTAAGAGTTAAATAGTGCAATGGCTTCTTGTGGTGAATTTAGTGGCGAGTCAAAAAGGCAGATATTGCGAAATCAGGATCGAAGTATTATTTTTAAGGTGTACACGGTCTTCAAAACTTTTTCGGAAACAGAAACTAAAAATCAGTTATTCCAAGGAGTACTTCCGTTTAAAAACACGGAAAATGTGTATCAGTTGGATCAACTTGCAATTGAAATGGGACACAAGGTAATATGCCTCCCACCTTACCACTGCCAATATAATACAATTGAGCTGGTGTGGCAAACACAAATAGTACTTTTAAACTGACAGACGTTGAACTACTTGTTCACGTAATTGACAAGGTAACACAACGGTACTTGGAAAACTGCGTGAGGCATGCAGAAAACCTTCAAGAAGACGATTTTAAGAAAAAAATAGCACGTGACGAGATTTTGGAACCTATGATCATAAATTTGCAAGACTCAGACGATGAAGACAGTGACAATGACGAATTGTCTCTTAACGGAAGTGACATTGACAGCGATATGAATGAGCCACTGGCAGTTCCATTGGAATAGAGAAACAGGTAATTCATAAACTATAACTATAGTTGTATTTTAAAATATACATAATTTGCGAAAATGCTTTTCCCAATTTGGATTTTGGCAACTGCATCATTGTAAAAGTTTTTAAAATATAATTTGGCCTACCCTTACGTCTGCGCCAAGGAGACCTGCGTGTTGTAGGAGTGCGAGAGAGAGAGAGAGAGAGAGAGAGAGAGAGGAGAGAGAGAGAGAGAGAGAGATGAGAGAGAGGGAGAGAGAGAGAGAGATGAGAGACGAGAGTGAGAGAGAGAGAGATGAGAAGAGAGAGAGAGAGATGAGAGAGAGATGAGAGAGTGAGAGAGAGAGAGAGAGAGAGAGAGAGAGAGAGAGAGAGAGAGAGAGAGAAATATAAAAGAAGTGGAGTAACAAGCTGGCAACGTTGAGTGTGATACATCTGATTAGCTGGACTCCAGAACCCTTCCCATGTGAAACACATAATAATAACTCCAAACATACTCGTACTAAACAAAGCTTGGAAGAATTAACATCAGATGTACAGATTAATATTAAAAGAACAAAAAGAAGGACTTCCTTTGCTAATAAAGGCGTGCTCTGGAATATAGCTTCAATAAGGTTACAATCAAAGAGAGAACATAGTTACAAATGTCTAGTAGGGGGCGTGGCACACTGTGCAGTCTTTTCAAAACGAGTCTCTTTAGGAGTTTTAAAACTATGGGATAACTATGAACATTGTTTCACAATGACTGTTCTTATCTCTTTGATTACTTGTTTGTTTTAATTAACTTATTTTTCTCTTGTTTCACAGTGTTAAGAAGATAATAGGAGCCAACTTGGTTTTCCTTACATGTTATTATATAGTTCATAGAGATTCAATTAGCCAACAAGGATCTGTAAAGCATGTACTGCTGATCGATCATTGAATAAAATATATATAAAAAAAACTAATGGACAGGAAAATAAATATCTTTTTCATCTTCTACAAACATCAGGAAAGATCATTTTGGCAATAATTCATTTTGTAAAATTTCACCCCAGAATGCCGTTTTGGCTCCCCTTAAAGCTGCTACAAGGAAACATGCAAAATAGTATTTCAATAATTTCGATTTACATAGAACAAATAGAGCAATAAAGTTTTTAAGAATATTTTGGAGGAATGATAGTGAAAGTCATATAAATATAATGCCTTTTTGAAAGGCAATAAAAGCAAATAAAATAACTCGTACCGAAGTGATGTAAATGACAATACGTTACGGTGTTAACGCTGTATGGCTTAGTTGGTTAGCCGCTGAGCTCCAGATCCAAGGTCGCATGTTCATATCTGGCTCAGATTGATGATTTTTAAATAACCTGCTTGAGTAGATTTACTGCCGGGCATTAACAAATGAGTATTCAAATATTGGTGTTACAGCGATATTAAGTTATCCTTGATACCATAGATTACGATAAATTTGGTTCTCTTTTCACGTTTTGCTGTTTCCGAAATTGTGCTTGGGAAAGACGAAAGCAACAATGATCAAATTGCAGTTGTGTGCTGTTGAAATACCTGTTTGGATGCATTCAAGGCTACACTTTGGTTGCAATCAGCACTAACATGTCTGAATCACGACAAACAAAATTACCGACTTTATCCCTGTTATAAGTGGCAATAAAATCTCAATGCCATTCCTCCCCCTGAGTTGCATTCTGTCTAGGTACTTACCGGATTCCCCTCACGAGGATGTGGCTACAGCTCTTACTTTCTGTGAAAAATTACCTTAGTTTCAACATATCAAGGATACGTCCCTTAGAAAACACATGATGTTGAGATACAACAAAATATTTGTAAAATAGCTTAATCTATCATCTACCTACTTCATGTTAACCAACATAAACATATTTCCTTATAAGCAAAATGGGAATGGGGAATACTTAGGCTTAATTATTAGTCAAATATTTTAAGAGCTGGTCGCTGTGTGAAGGCTTTGAAATTACTTTCTCTTTGCAGTAGTAAATAAAAATATAACGACTTTCCATATTAGATGAGTAAAGTATTGAAAACTGAAACTAAAAACAAGCAATATCTCAGAAATTGTTAAGTAAAGGGGCAAAAACGCATGTTGTGTTTCAGTTTTCTGTAGCAAGACAAGCTCAACTTGGGTAGGTTGAAGAGTATGGACGGTCTTAAACAGCGATTGGGTACTTAAAGGTCAACCCTCGTTGTCACACTGACGCAACACGCTCGTGCAGAAACCATGCTGAACATGTTGTCAGGATTGAGAAGTAGCGTTAAGATATGTCAGGTTTTAGCAAACAATGTTCGATGGCGTTGTCACAGAATACAACGCCTTTCATTTTGTAAAGAACTTCTTAAGGATACATATGACTGAAAATTTGAAAGCCTGAACTAATAACGCTTATAACTAATAACTAATAACGCTTTTAAAAGTTATATCACAGATGTAACTTAGTGCAAATATGATACAGCCCAAATTTTGTCAATTTCACTTGATAGTTTGGAAAATATGGTCATATTTATTTATTTTGGTTACGTCACCTAAAAAGTCTCTTGCGACAAAATAACTTAAAGTTTGGTCTAATATTTTAACAGGTTCCCAATACATCCATTTTTTGAACTTGCTCTAGGTTACTCTGTGTCTCAATTATTTAGGCTCCAGAAATGTCTAAACCTATGAATATGGCCTTTTGCCCAAAATTAGAAATTTTTGTGTTTTGGAGTAAAGAAAGTGTGCTTAAATGCATCTTACAATAAAACCCAGAGCAGCTTCTATTCACTATCTCTGAACGTGTGTAGCAAGTTTCATTAGTCCTACACTAAAACTGCGACGCAAGAAGCATCTTAAATTATGAAAAATACTGAAATTTTCATTATGGAGAAAACAAGGATAAAGAATTAGAATTCATATCTAACACTAGCATTCACGCAACCTGCAAATTAGATTAAAGCATTTAAAAATGACTTACGGATGCTATCTAAGCAATCTTTGTATTCAGGAAGGCTTACACTATTTTATAGACTAAAAAGAGGAAAAGGTGATTTTTTTGAAAATGTTCATGAAATTTCATTCATACATATCCTTAAGAATTTAGAAGCAGAGGAACTGAGAGATGGTGCAGAATCTCATACCTGCATTTGTTTCTCAGATATACTAAAGAGTTTTATATCATACAGTTGTGTTAAGATCGCCGTTTTGTATCGTACCATAGCCCCCAATAGACCATTATAAACATCCAACATTGTGCTTCATTAAAATTAAAAAAAAAAAAGTGTGTTAGTTGTGCTAACACTTTGGTACCTTTCGATTTTAGAATATAAACTATGAAAATATTTAATTAAACTATGACGTAATTATATTTAAAATGGCTAAATGAGTCTCATAACCAATCATGCTTAAAATCTTCCTATTGCAAGTTAATAAAAAAATTTTGTCACTTGGGGCATTTTCGAAAATGAAAAAATGGGAAAATATCGAAGGAAATTGGGATTTACATGTGCTTTCTTTTGTGATTTACGTCCTCCAACGTTGTCACATCGAACGATGAATGAAATGGGCGAAATGTCACTCAAATGAACCGAGAGTCCTTAGAGCTTAGAGCTACCCGACATTCGTCTTTCAGGTCAAGGGAAACCCGCGGAGAAAACCTTATACACGTAGGACACCCTAACCGAGATTCGAACTTCGGACCTCTTGAACCTGCGGCAGACACGCTACCTACCATCTACGCTACCGAGGCGGGCACATGTGTATTAAGGCAAGGCTACACTGAAAATTAGCCGAAAATGTTGAAAATCATGCAATTTTCTTTTTTCGCATTTTTTGGTAGCTTAGGGTGTTTAGTAATAGATGACATGCTATTTTGATCATTTGCACCATTATAGACCATCACGTAACAATTTAAAGAGACGTTTAACAATCGTTAAAAGTAACAATTATTACTTTAAAATTAATTTTCTGAGAAACTTTTTTCACTTTTCAGTATACAAAATGGCTCACGCGTCAAAATTTTTCATTTAACTTGGTGAAACTTACAGGATAGGTCCATAATATGTAAATATGAAACTTCACATTCCCCCTTTTTGTTAATGCTCATGTTTTGGTTTTAAGGAAAAATAGTTAATATTTTCAAAATTTTGAGAGCTAACATATAAAAAATATTTAAGAAAAAATGCTTCAAGAATATTCCAAATAAATAAGAATGTGGTTCTTTTAAAATTGCCCTGTACTAGCCGAAAACAAAAATTCAACTTAAAAGCTCAAGTTTTTTGACGCGTAAACCATTTTTACAATATTAATTTTTACAATAATTTCACAAAAATAATTAATAATTAATTAACTATTTGGTGTAGCAACATGAAAATTTTCCATTCAAGTTTAGAATGATAATCTAATTATATGGCTAAATTTTCATAGTGATAGATTCCTCATAATAGAAGTTGGAATGTTCAGTGTAGCCTACACTCAACAGAGTGGCGCATTAGGAAATCAAAGGTGCCAAATGAAAGTAAAATAACAGTAAAGAGCAAATAATTCAATCCTTGATTTTCCTAGAAGCAAGTTATTCAAATTTTACATATTTCCCAGATTTTCATTCAATTTTACAGGTGCTTGCTTTCCTTAACCTGAGCTTTTACGTTTCGAAATAAGAATTTAAGTGCATTGCACTACTGTAATGAAAATATATTATTATATTCAATTATTATAATGAAAATGCATGTTTGAAGGTCAGTTTAGAATATTTAGAAAGTTGCAGTAGGCGATGGAATAAAGATTTTCTATCGCAAGCTCCAACCTTGCTACCCTGATATTAATACTGGAGCAAGACATCTGGCAGTGCAATTAGAGTAACTATTTTTGTACTTCAAGTAGCATTGCACCTTGGCTGTTGCGGGGCGTGAACCGCCATCCCATACAATGACCTGTATAAAGTACAGTTCCAGTATTTACAACATGGTGCGGCACATGCTAATGTTGATATTTCTACGAAATACACTTCAGTTAGTACTTATATTTCTCGAAATCAACTATTTTTGGACTCTATAAGCCCACTAGTTCTCTAGTTGATCGTGTGTACATATGTAGCAGCCGAGTTATTTAAGTTTTGTAACCATTATGCAATTTACTGCAGTTGGAAGGTCAGCGAGATGTAATGCGCCCACATAGATGGTGACTGCATCACACATTCAAGAAGTCCCGAGTTCAATATCAAGACGAGTTACCCGGATATCTTTATCCCGGGTTTTCCCTTACCATGAGAAATTGAATCTCCCTGTGCTAATTTGAGCATCATTTCACCGTTTCATTCATTTATCATTCGATTTGATTATCCAGTTAAATGACGTTAAAAATAAAAGGCTAAGTTAATGAACATGTGTATATATATATATATTCACTAAATTCTTGCTTTTTTTAAGTTTAAGACTCAAAAGGTTTTAAACGTACAGCTTAACATCTCAACATTTCTTACGTTTACAGCAGAAACAAAAATATGCATAAAAGTAGTTTTATGCCATTTTCCCCGCTACGGGTAGTTTTCTTAACAAAGGTGTATTATATAAGTCCTGAATGACAGATGTTCATTACATATAAACAACAAAGCAATGAATGAAATCGAGAAATCATTGATCTGTATTCCTAAAGACAAGATGACGTTTTAACATCACTCATATCATGGCCTATAACAAACAATATTTCAGGAAGATAACAGTAGTCAGAAACACCAAATATTATCAATACATATTTAAAACATAAGGCATACTAAAACAAATTTAGGCAAACAATTCAATAAAAACATTTAAATATATAATGCAGGTAAATAACAGCACTGCGGCTGGTATACAGAGTATGGAAGTAAATACGATAACAGCGCCACCAATGCATACGTATTGTTAAATGTCCCGAATAGTACTTATTTGAAGCAATTTCAAAGGTCGTACAGAGTTTCTCAGTCAGTGGAGTACCCTCCCTGAGTCCTATAATGAATAATGAAATGACTAACATTAATCTGTAATTAAAATAGCACCATTTAAATGACATGACCAGGAATTAAGAGAGGAAACCACGAGTTCCGTTGCAAAGAAGTTTTTACTAGTATAAATAGGGGAAGGCGAGTGACAGCTCAATCACTTCTTCCTAAACTCACACAGAACACCAACCTAGGCAAGGTACTAAATAAATAAATAAATAAATAAATAATTTTTTTTCTCCCTTTCTCATCAATGCTGGGTTCCCTCAGAGCGAGGGAGCCGAAGCATCTGACCTGAGATGAGATCAGGGTTGGGGGGTCGGCCCAACGCCTGAGATGAATGATTGATTGAGCAATTGGTGGAATGATAGTGAAGAAAACCGGAAGATCCGGAGGAAACCCACCCCAGCGCCATATGGTCCACCACAAATCCTACTTTGCGGTCGCCTGGTATCGAACCCGGGCCGCCTAGGTAAGAGCCAAGCAGTCTAACCAATCAGCCATGGCGCGGCCTAATAATAAATAAATGAATGAATAGATAGATACATAGTTAGATAAATAAATAAAAATCTGAAATACTCGGTCCTGGTACCTAATTCCTTAAAGTAGGACGTATATTTCAAACTTTTGATTTATTAAAATCAAAACAACCCAATTAATTACATAAAAACTTCTTCAGATGAAACCCACAACTAGAATAAAAAGAAAAGAAAGAAAACTTAAAACTAAAATAAAACCTAAACAAATTTCCTGCTCAACCACCTAGTTCTCTGTTGGTAGTTGGAAGGTGTTGTCGCATTATGCGGATGAGTATATTTTTTGTGGAAAACAATCCATTGGTATTAAAAAGAACTTTAATCGTCAAAAGAAAATGAGAGACAAGGAAATGCATTGGATTACTTCCATTCCTTCAGTAAGAAGTCTAATTTTTAAATAAAACAACGTATATTTAGGAAGTAGTTACAGCCTAACATACTGATTAGGTATAGGTTTGAATGAAACTGTACATCTAATGAGGGTTGAAAGTTATCAGGTACTCTACCTAGACTCACCAGTGTAGGTATGTTCACTAACTTGTATGTCTGGGAATAAAATACCAATTTTAATAAGGATTATCCAACAAAAAGTAATGCACTTAACTATATAAACGTGTTTGTTATTTTTAACTGCAACGTGTCGAGTGAGTAAAAACCCATTACAATTTTATACATTTTATGTCATTTATCTTACAATCAGCATCTTATAACATTTCGATTCACCGACAGTCGAGAGTAGAGTCCTCCGTGTAGTTTGGTAGTTCGGAAGCTTAACAACATAAAATTTAAACGCTGAAAAACAAAAGCGTGTTTAATAAAGGAGTAGACCTGCTATTGATAAAAAAAGCATAGATAGTTCTCGTGTGAAATGCAGTTTCAACATTTCTATTGATGATTATGGAAAAGTAAAACTTTGTTATTGTATAATTTTCCCACGCAATGTGCAGCAGCAAATTGGTTCTAATTTGGGAGTATAATTGCTGGAAATTAAAATTGAGTTCCATTTAAGGACCATTTTGAACTGTTTTTGTTCTGGGTGTCTCATTCTATATTGCCAAATTTAATTTTGCTCAGAGGCCTCTTTATCTGGCTTCCATCGTCCTCCGAAGGGTTTGAACAAGCGGCATCGGGAACCAAAGGCCAGCAGGGAGGATGACAGGTTTGAGTTATTTCCTATGGTAAAACCTCAAAACTGTCTTTATTTCTTACTGAGAGGCGGCAGGCGGTAGCGAAAGACTGTGGATTCGGTTCCTTGGCAGATTTTCCTGACCTGAGATTCCCGGGTTGCTAGGAGAATGCCGGAAAACGTTTGTTAAATCCCCCGAATTTTCTTTTCCAGCATTTCACTTTATCTTTCATCTCTTAAGTCTCGGCGTTGCATGGCAAGGGCGAAGGTTCGCTTTGTAGCTTTTCGTCCTCCAGAAATGGTCGATATCTTAAGATTTTCAGTGCGATTCGGAAGCCTGCAGGGGGAGAGTAGAGTCTAAACCTGGAACTGTAGGACCCCGCCCTCTTGCTCTGTTGGTGTCCCAGGGTCGCCTTGATCCTCCTTCACTACAGCTGCTCGGAGAATAGCTCTCCTGGTTGCCAACCAGTGTGTCAATGAAATATCTTGGGGTGGTACTTGACACTCGACTTACTTGGAACGCCCACATCTGTCGGTCTGTTACACTTGCGTCTGCACGGCTCTCAAAACTGTACCCTTTACTCAACAGGCGCACCTCACTTGGTTATGAATCCCCCCTTCTTTAAAAATCTCTAGTCCGTCCCATTTTTACTTATGCAGCTCCAGTCTGGGGTGGCACCAGCAAGACTAATCTCCGCCGACTGCAGGTATTACAAAACATGGTGCTCCATACAGCTACAAATGCTCCATGGTCTATCAGAAACCAACAACTTCATCACGAGTTTGGTCTTCTAGCCGTTCACCATTACATCCGCCGGCTGGTACGACCTTTCTTTTACAATCTCCAGGAGGTCCCTGGAGCAGTTACGTACAATCTCGGCGCTCGCAGTCACCAACTTGCCTCAAGCACAGACTGCCACACGATCTTCTCCTGAGTGACCTCTCCAGTACAGACGACCCAGACGAGTGATAATTATCAAACTTAAAGTCTTCAATTTGTGTTACAGCGATCCTGCCGTATTTAGCTACAGGAGTCGTTCACGGCTACCTCAATTGTTATGTGTACTGTTACTAAGTTTCTCAATAACAAACATCTGTAAAGCATACTTGCTGATCGATGGATAATGAAATTAAAAAAAGAGGTTGTCTTACTTCACTGGGAGGTTCCCTGTCAGGTACCAAAGATCTCTCACTACTGCACTTGGTCATTTCTCATGTTTGCTTCATAACAAGGCTGTTTATTAATTAGTTCACATCATTGAACTCGAACGAGTTGTCATTAATTTGTGTCATTCATTCCTTGGAATGGTTGAGTTCAAACGTTGACCTACTCTGTTATTCCATATGGTACACCGAACGAGTTGGAGTACCATTTCCTATTTGAACGTTCGCTATCACTAGATGCAAGGGGAAGAGTTCGGCTTTACTGGCGTTGTAACCACAGCCGAAGTTAGCTTAATCTTGCATGAAGTCGAGTTATGTAAGTGAAAATACTTTGTTGAAACAAAATCGAGGTTTATTAGTATGGAAACGTCTCGGGATTGTGAAGATGACAATAATAGTAATTATAATAATGACAATATTAGCGTTGAGGGTGCCGGGATTCATTCACGGCTCCCATGCTAAGGGTCTCGAGTTCGATTCCCGGCTTTGGGGTTGGCGATTTTAAGTCGGCCTTATCCACGCGTTCGCCTCTGTCTAGCCCGCCTCGGTAGCGTGGTGGTAGCATGTCTGCCTCACGTTCAAGAGGTCCCGAGTTCGAATCTCGGTCAGGGTGAGTTACTTGGATACGGGTTTTCCAGGGTTTTCCCTTATCCTGAAAGACAAATGTCGGGTAACTCTAAGCTCTAAGGACCCTGGACTCATTCGAGCATCATTTCACCAATTCCATTCATCGTCCGATATGACTTGACGTTGGAGGACGTAAATTATAAAAAAAACCTCTGTCTAGCACATGTGAAGTGTCTCCTGTGCCCAACGTGGTTCGGAGGCCACGGTATGCGCTGTAGGTCCTCTCGCCTCACCGTCATCTTCACTATCACCATATCATTGGAGGTAATGGACAGCGCCCTCGGGGTGCCTCCACCTGAGAAATGGGTCCAGACATCACGTGGTGGGGCGAGGTTACCCCGAAGGCTAAGGTTGGCATGTGGGGAGTGTTGGTAACCAACCGACCGACCAACCAACCAATATTAGCGTTGAAGAGCTATACAATTTTGTTTTAAGCACATTCTCCTTGGTTTATTCTCGTACTATTGGAGATTTTGTATTATAAAACAAAGGTTGGATGTTGGTGAATTATCTGTCGAGCGTGTTAGAACGTGTTGCCACTTGCAAGGACATAAGGTAGAGGAAGATTTAATGTACAAAGTTTTCTTTGTCCATTTGATGGTGGAAATGTGCAGATATTTACATATACTATTAGGGAGCTAGGTATGAGTGCCTTTCTTCTTTGTTAATAAAACATTACTTTCATCAGTCCAGCTTATTGGATTTTTATGGCTACTGTGTATGTAGGTCTCGTCTCCGTATACAATAGGCCTCCTGTCGTTCCTAAACCTGCCACTGAAAGAAGGATACCAGATAAAATTCTCGCCGTGTGCCTATTCAGTGATAACTTTCCGTTATTTCTGTTTTGGTTTTCTTTTCGTTGGCTTGAATCCTGTATTCTCCCTAAAGCTTGTATGATTTCCTGCTGAGTCCTTCAGTTTTATTTGTAGTCTTTCATTTGTCAGCACAGCCTTCTCTGTAGTGTAGAATTTTATGAACTATTTGTCGAAGACATTCAGTCCTTCCTGGTGACAGCGTTCAGTTTCCTGTAATAGGGAACAACAAGGGCTGTCAGACTCTTCGATATCTCTGGGCATATTGTGGTTTTGCTTGGAGTAGAAAAAGAAGCAGCTTCTTGAATACATTTTCGCTCTCCTTCAGAATAGCAAGAACAAAACGAATGTCACCAACTTCTGGTGATAGAAACTGATTATTTAGCAAATGTTACTAAACTGCAGCCTTGATACTTTTGTATCATTATCAAATGAATTACTTAAGTGTAGTGGTATTTGAATTGTTAAGTTTCCGATTCATAACAGGCAGCTCCTCTTCAGTTACCGATCTGTTACAACTATAGTGAAGGTCAGTTATCCTTTTTCGGAGGGGTTCGGCACTGCGACCGTCTTGATCTATTGTAGCTTGTGCCCCCAAGTGGGGCATCCCCACGAGGAAGGATGAGGCAATAGGAGACAAAGGGTGGCCGTCACAGGGAGCCACAACAGTGAAGAGGGCAGGGTCCCTACATTTTTATTTGGAAACCTCTCCCGGTAGACCAGTACAACGGACATTCCCCATACTGTGGTTCAAAGACGGTCCCAGCAATCGGTCCGGAGACCGGCAACCGACCTACCGGAGGAGGAAATGGTTCACTCAGAGCATATCATCCTGCCATGCACCTCCGAGACTCTCCCCCGAAACTTTTAACCTGAAAGAGACCATCAGATGAGAGATGATATGAAATGGTGGGACAGGAAATTCGGGGGATGTAATTAACCTACACAGTATTTGCCTAGCGATCCGGGAAAACCCCGAAAAAACCCATAGGTCAGGTAGGTCGGACACGAGAGTCGAACACGGGCCTCTCGAATGTGGGCCACAGACAAAACCGCCTGAGCCATCCCGCTCGCTAGGTCAGTTATTTTTTAGTTACATTGGTGTCCCTGTTATATAGTTACAGATGTTCAGACTTTGGCGCCGACTAATTTCTCACTAACGTAATAATCCTCTTTTAAGATTATATATTTCCAGCGTTCCTGCCATGTTTAGCAACAAGAAATCACCAGCAATTCGTGTGTTTTGGCTGCGAGAACACGAATAAATGTGCTGGTGCGTTGTCGTGGTGAAACGGCACTTTCTTCTTCGCCAAGTGAAGTCGTACCTCGAATTTCTTTCATATAATGTCCAGCAATCGTTTTTCTTTTTCTCCTATGGAAGGTCTGGCCTGGGTTCACTCAGCCTCGTGATTCCAATGGAGCAGCTATCCTTATGGGAAGGTAACGTCCCTAAAAGGTCAAGTAGTCTCTGTCGGGGAAGTGGGCGGATTGACGTCCATCACCACCATTCTGTACTCCTGGAAGAGTCGAGGTCACTTCGACCTGGCGATAAAGGTACCCTCTGTAAAAGGAAGACACCTTAGAAATTAATAATAATAATAATAATAATAATAATAATAATAATAATAATAATAATAATAATAATAATAATAATAATAATAATAATAATAATAATAATAATAATAATAATAATAATAATAATAATAATAATAATAATAATAATAATAATAATAATAATAATAATAATAATAATAATAATAATAATAATAATAATAATAATAATAATAATAATAATAATAATAATAATAATAATAATAATAATAATAATAATAATAATAATAATAATAATAATAATAATAATAATAATAATAATAATAATAATAATAATAATAATAATAATAATAATAATAATAATAATAATAATAATAATAATAATAATAATAATAATAATAATAATGGTAATAACAACATTGAAACGTTTTTCATACTTTGATAGTTTAACTTGCATTATTAAAAGTTTTTGCATTTAACTTTATGCCAAATAAGGAAATGTAAGTAATTTATTGTTCGTCATAGCGCTTGACTACTTTTGCTGTGATTGAATGAATGCAGTATTCGATACACCCTTATGTTTAAATGAAAACGTACAAAACAACCTTGTTACTCATGTAACATGCAGCGTTAACGGGTTGCACATGAAGCGATATAGCTGCACTATAACTCATTTCTGCAATAGTCGGGCTTAGTGACGTAAAATTACCCTATTTCCGTCACTTACTTTCGACTAACGCGTTTACCTGCCCCAATCTCGGCCGATACATTTACCTACGCCGGTGAACAAAATCTGTGAATGCAACAGAACTTCATACGTGAGGCATTATCGTGCTGCTCAAAAGGTTACCCTGACCTTTATCTTTGTTAATTGTACTATACGATATTGAATAAAAAATAACTGAAAAGTGAAACTACTTTCTGTTAATGATAACTAGAGCTTGGATTAATGTGCGCTATAAAGTATGTGTATATGCATGCATTGTTACAATAATGAAGGTGGAGGCGATCAAGTGTTACCACAGCTCCACGTTGTGCGCCAGTTTGAAGCAAATATAATGGTGAGCAATGAGGTTTCTCTCAGGGTATGCGTGGATGTGTGTGAGAAGGAAATTTTACAACACTGGAATGCCCGTCTGCAAATTATTTATTCACTGCTTCTTCTTTTCAAACCTCGAAATGGAAGCTGCCGACCGAGGGTTACCAATCTCGGTTTATAGTGACTGAATGCTAATTATATCTCTCGATAAATTTTGATGACCCGACAAATATTCAAGACAGAACAAGTTGACCGCTCTAATAGGCTTGACGTCTCAGACTCCTCTCTTGATATCGGCTACACGCCGGATAATGTTTATAATGGTTTCCTAGCCGCGAACCGTCTCCCTCGGCCTTACGCCGGAGAGTGCTTGACCACAACTGCGTGCGTGTATATATCTCCTAACTTTCCCTTTTCAAACTCTTTTACACAAACAAGGTCCTTTTGTGGCTGTTTTGGTCGCCATTGTAAACGATCTATTCATATACGTCAAGTGACAATTCCTTTAGAAACCTTCTACGGACACTGCTCCTTTCATTCATGGCATTGTTACAACACTTTCCCCAACTGAACTGGCCTCGCCCTTGGTCGTCACAAAGAACCAACATTCCTTCGACGTCTATCATTATTCTTTTCTTCTGGCAACCATAATTTCGGTATCAGCATATATGCACTAAAATGTGGTAAATATGTTTTAACACTTTATTATATGCATTTAATATAAAGTACATTATTTCAGTTTTCTCACATTTATTAATTGATCTTGACAAAGTAATGAAATTGCAAATCTATTTTTAAATCCAGGCATTAACAAAATTAATATTTATTAGTCTCTCTCCCAGTCTACTTAGCATTAGTCCTTTTTGTTGCAGTAAACAATTAAATATTTCCCTTGTTTTCTGGAATAAATTGTTACCTTCTGTCGCTTAAAATGTTTTTATGTGAAGGGAAATATCTGTTCTTCACAGGATGGTACAGGTCAGTATCAAAAAGGGGCTATGTTGCTTACAGAATAAGTATTAAGTTTTTGTTTTTGAGATTCTCCTAGCATCCTATTCAAATCCCGAAGAAACATTAAACTTGGATTCCTTGCTTCAATTTTGTCACGACGACACTTTCCTAGTTCTCCTGCTATATCTCCGGCGACAGCTGTATTTGTACCCTCAGGGCAGAAGATAAAAGCATCCATGTGTCTTCCAAATATGTAAACACGACGGGATTTTACTAAAGTGCGTCTTAATAAACACCAATTTACTCTGGAGACTTATTGCAAACACTTACTGCAGCAGGGATATTTGCTGCTTCATTTTTATCCATCAGACGGGCACCTTTATCACATCTTCCAAATGATCACTGGAATTTAGAGCTGCTTCATTGCATGTTCCCCATCTCGTGCAAATGAGTATCTTGTATTATAACAGTGAGTAATTGCAGTAACGATGATGCCTTCACAAACACTGTTTTTCACAGAGGAAATTAAGGCATTTATGACCAAGCGGGATGGCTCAGATAGCGGCTCTGTGGCCCGCATTTGGGAGGTCCGGGTTCAATTCTCGTGGTCGACCTGCATGGCCCATGGGATTTTTCGGGGGGTTTCCCTGTTCGCTAGGCGAATGCTGGGCAGGTTAATTTCATCCCCCGAATATCCTGTCTCTTCATTTCATCTCCATTATCATTTCACATTATCTCTCATCTGGTGGTGTTTTTCAGGGTAGAAGTGTCGGCGGGAGTCTCGGCGGTGTATGGCAGGATGACATGCTCTGAGGTAAACTATTTCCTCCTCCGGCAGGATGGACTTCGGTCTCCGCGTCTCTGCTGGGACCATTTTAGGACTTTTGGGGCTCGGCTGCTAAGGTTGTTGCCGTCCTGCAGTAGGGACGGTCCGTTGTCCTGGCCTGCCGGGGGAAGACTATAGCTAAGTATACTGTAGGGACCCTGCCTACTGTACTGTCGTGGCTCCTTGGGTCGGCAGCCCTCTGTCTCCTCTCGCCTCATCCTTCCTTCTGGGAGTGCTTCACTTGGGGGCATAGACACAATGGGCCCAGCATGGTGGCCTACGTCCCCTCCGTAGTGAACTCCCAATCCTAAGGCATTTATGTATGGAAAAGTCGCTGGAATTTCCTCTGCCAACCGGTGGATAGCGTGTGCTAAACAAATCATGTGTAACCTTGTGTTTATACATAGAAAACTACTAAGGAGAGCGTAATTCACTAAACAACAGGGGCGGCTTCTGAGGTAGTGCCGCTGTGCCATGGCACCATCTGTATGAAAACGAAAGAAAGAGAATTATATAGGAATTGCGCAAGAAAGATTGTTTCTGTGTATCTGCTCCCTCGTGAGAATAGGCGCGTTAAACGCAAGCGCTCTCTCTTGGCTGTTTTCAGTGACTTGGTGCCGATTCCAGAACGGCACCATCTACGCACATAAGCGCCTGTGTTAAGGATGTCTGCTTATACACGGCTTCTTATGGGAGGAGGTAGTGCCGAGATTTCTCTGGCGCATAACTTACGCTTTATCCGCTAGAGTGCAGTAAAGCACGGGACTTAAGATAACTGTCTCTCTGTCGCGAAATCGTACACGAACGCTTCGTATCACATTCTCCATGAATTGTATTATCAGACTTTTACTTTGCTCGTTACACCTGTGGCCGCGCCGTAGCTCAGTGGTTAGACTCTCGACTCTCACCAAGATGGCCCGGGTTCGATCCCAGGCGACCGCAAAGTGAGATTTGTGGTGGACAACACGGCGCTGGGGCGGATTTTCTCCGGGATCTCCGGTTTCCCCCGCCATCTCATTCCACCGGTGCTCCATCTTCATCTCATGCATCATCAGTGTCATCGCCTGCGGTGCCGTATGTAGTAAAAGCGTTACACCTGTGCGTAACAAGAGTACGGTTGCAATGCATATCTATTTCCGTTTCCCTTTACGTTATGTTTGGTACAGTATACTATAAAATAGAATGTATTATTGATAAGATTACCTAAACCGTTGGAAATTGATACCCATATTTATATTTTAACAATCCTTGTTTATTCATTTATTCGTTCATTCATTCATTTCTATATTTATTTGTTTATGACACCACCAATACAATGCCTCACCGGCCGCCCCTGCTGAACAAGCTAACAGTAACTAATGTTTTATGTGCATAAATTCCAGGGATGTTACTTCACTTATCTATGGGTATTTGTGTATGTAAGAAATTGTATGCTGTTGTTTTGTTGCTCCCCTCCCATACCAGGTCGCATTGCAGTGCTGATAGCCATTATTTTAACGGAACACGTTCTTGATGCAAGTGATCGGAACCAGATGCACAAGAACAGAGAGGTTGTTGAACTGTCGGCAGTTCTGATGTCCCGCTTAGATACTCGAGTAGGACCATGGTTGAGAAATCTCAGATCAACGCTTAATGCTGCTTTTTATGCCAAGTTTGTTTTTGTAGTCATCGCAACATTAAGTCGACATACAGCGCTGTATATAATCGCTCCACTCTTAGGAGCGACATTGCGACATCGACTAAACTGCGGGTGTAGTATCTCCGTGTCTTGGAAAACGTACAAATATCCTTTTAAACTGTTTGTATAGAGAACACAGGGATACTTACTATTTTTCAAGGTCCACTGAAATGTGATGCCTGTCAATAAAAAACCAAAGCGATTGCACTTTGCAATATTATTATACAGCTTATCCATGGATACGTGGTACTTCTGTCACAGTGTTCTGAACGTTCACTCCAGACATTACAGTTAAGGGAATACTCATATCTATGACAATTATTGGTACCTGTCACAGCTCATTGTGGCAGCACCTTTCAATCGGAAAGATAGCGGAAGATCGTATTTTGTTATATCACATTGAAACAATTATTTTACATTTAATATTATTTAAAATTATTTGTGATTGTAGTGGATAAGGAACCAGGCTAAAGGTAACAATTGAAAGTGTGAAAGTGATCAGATAGAAGAAAAGGAAACTGAATATTAATCATGATTTTAATAACAATATTAATGTCAATTGTAATGAAATATAATTTTAGTGCTAAATAGTGTGAAACAATGATTTAAAAGAAAAATTATGAAACTATTATTAAATATTACAACGAACATTGTTATAGTTGGATGTGACGTGGACTAATAGAAAGATGCTGAGTTGTTTTAGCAGCGACAGGATCAATAACTTGAATTGGCCGAAGCAAGCCTTCTTCTGCTTTTAGCTGTCGTAGACATCGGACGTGTGTGTCAGTCCGTGAGCCTCGGTGGAGAAAACATTGTATAAGTAACATAACTGCTCTTTTTAAAATACTGTCGCGGCAACGAGCATAAAAGTCTCGGCGCAAATATATAACAGACGGATAGTGTTGCACGGAGATAAAGAGCTTGCATAAGCAGATAAACATAGCGCCGAAGATAAAAGACTTACCGACACAGATAAGTGAGGCAAATGGGACATTCTAGTAATATATCAACCGTGGCAAATAGGATAAATAGAAGGATGGCCATGCTCTATCCCCTATACAACAAAAAGTCCGCTATGACGTTTAGCAACAAACTTTTGCTATATAAGCAGGTACTCAGGCCTGCAATCACTTACGCCTGCCAAGTCTGGGGTGCAGCGGCCAAGTCCCATCTCTCCAAACTTCAGATTCTCCAAAACCGTTACCTTCGGTCAGCAGTTGCTGCCGATTGGTACATCCCAAATGAAAATATCCGCTCTGATCTATCCTTCCCAAAACTTTTTGACTAAATCTTGCATCTATCCCACGCCTTCTATCCCTTATCCGTGGTCTCGGGGAATACGACCTTGACCCCGGAGAGACATATAAACGTCCCAGACTTGTCCTTGGACCTCAATAACCTCAATATCCTTACTTTTTATACTAATCTCAACTTAATCGCCACCATCTAACCACCATCCCTTATAAAATACCCACCACCATGCCAGTAAGGGACCTAATCCCGTATGGCAAGAGTCGAAGGACCCTCCTCCACGGAGGAGGACAACCCTTCAACGACCCCACGGCGTGTCTGTCTAGTAATATCTTGATTGTTGTATAGAATATTCCATTTCTTGTTTATTCCGGAAAAATCTAGAATTATGAGTGAGGTACTTAAGCGAGCAAACAGATGTAAGGAGAGCTGATGTAAACAGGTGTAATCAGAACGCTGTTGTTGTGATCATCGACCTTGGGAGATTGGGATTGTGTACGTAACGTAATTCTGCTGTAATCTGTAAGTGTATTTCTACGGAAATAAAGAAGATTTGGAATATCTGCAAATTGGACTTTTAATTCTACGAACCCACAAAGTCACAATACGTAATATCGACTTTCACAAGAGTGATTATTTGTTCAGTGTTTCAAAGAGTTGTTTTAAATTAAAATATAATTTTGGAAAAGAAAGTTATAAAATGCATTTAATCTTCCTACATCGCCTCTCATCTGCCAACGTACCCTAAAAATAGATTTTCATGCTAAAACGAGAGCAGCTGTCGTAAGTTCCAAAATCCATCGAAACTGGGAACATGGGTCCAGCTTCGAGATAATCAACGTGGTGCATCATGCATCACATCAGCATCATCCTATCCCTACATATGAAACAATTCCGTTTCAACATTTGTGATTCATTTTCCATTTTGTATTCATACTTTAATTAACCCTTATAAGGGAATATCTTTTTTTACCCCTTTATGAGGAACATCCGTGTGAGAGACGGACACATTTTTCATACTTATATAAGAAACATCCGTCTATGAGATGGTTATATTTGTTTTAAGCGTTTTACACACTAACTTACTACAATACTGTATATCGTAACGTTTTTTTGTACAAAACTGAGCAAAATATTATCTTTATAATACCACAATGGATGAAAATAACATATGTCAACAACACAAGCATTGCACGGGTTTCTTGAGCACTCTAAACACGTTGGAGTTTCACGTCATTCTGTTCTTCTGATAAGGACAATGACGGCAGTTCTTTCTTTCTGGTAGGCTGTTACTCTTTTTGCCCCTTGTGCTGATCCTTCTTCTACTTGGTAATTGCTGTGTAGCATCAATTTCATTCAAGGCTTACATCATACGATTTTTCAAACCATCAGGTTAATTTTCCACTTTCATTCATCGTTGTAAATGAGTTTTCGTGAAGATATAAGGGCATGTATGAAATCAAATCTGCTCACTTTTTTTACTTTTTCAAAAGGCATGTGCAGGACATAAGCGTTATTGAAACTTACTGCAATCAAAAGATAGAATATGGCAAGGAGCCATCGTCTCGTCCGTCTGTTTACGTAGTAGTTACTGCATTTCATGTGAAGGGTGTCTACTCCAGATTTCGTCGAGTTGTAGAAAGAAATAATTTCAGTCTTACCAGTCATTGCATCAGTGTATTCGGTATGGTGCATGAATGACAATAAAATGACTGATTTGACCTCTTTGGTACATAAGAAAGAAGTGTATATTCCTTCGTGTTTCCATATATACACGATCCTAGGGTCTGGCGTTATTAGTGTGATTCCAAAAAATTATTCGGATTACTACTCATTGTAGGAACCTAACATTACAAAAATAAATGCTCAGGTAATCGTAAAAACAAATATTACGAACTCATAATAAACATGTCTACACCAAGGAAAACAATCCTTTTTACGTTACAAGGAACATCCGAATAAGAGACGAGCTTACCCTGTGAGGAGTATCCGTCTGACTGGTAGGTGTTCCGTAAACAATGGCTTCTTCCGGTCGCAACTATCAGTTGCTCTCACTGCAAGCAAAGTCTGAATGGAGACTCACTGAAGAGATTCGCGCGCAAAATTCATAAATGTGCCATACGGTAACAAAAAATGAAAGTATATCCGCCTGAAACACGGATATTCCGTTCTAAGGGTTAATCATGTTGCCTGTATTGCCATACTCCAGCAAACGACATGTTTAATGTCACTGTCAGAATACGGTTAATGCTGATGAGATATTTGCAGACCATTAAGCGCCTCTCTCTGAAGTGAACCACTCAAATTCTGCATGCTGGAATATATTCACCGAATGAAGGAATGAACAAATTTATTAATTTAATTTGCACAGTAGGTGAAGGGAGGAATGTTAAGAAAAGAAATTGCTTAGCAGCTCTCCTTCATACTACCGTAAATGTCGTTGACCGGCACAAGTTACAGTAATACTGATTATATTCATAAGTTTTTAATGTTAACTGCCATATTATTAAATTTCAGGTGTCACTGTAATAAGATTAATATCTCCATAAATTGGCAAAGTAGCCAAAGGAAAATCAAATAAGCAATAAAAGTGGTTAATGTAGGTTGTTATAGCAAATGGTGAATTTTGGAGGTTAAATTACACAGAATTGGAGTTGTGCAATCAACAATATTCATAATTCAATTACTTAGTTTGAACTTCAAGTAAACCGAGTGTTTAGAACATATGATACACAATAATGTAGTTTGTGGTGTATACCTATAAATACCTACGGAACTGCTGTTTTGATGATTATGCGTGTATTGATACTAGAGTTGCCAGATGCCCCGTTTTTCCCGGAATCCTCCGTTTTTTCTCCCAAATTTTGTTCCTCCGTTTATTATTTACCCGGAGTACGCAATTCTCCGTTTTTATTTGCCTGCTGCGAATTATTAAATTATATATAATGACTTAAATATTCTCATAAAGTTTATGTAATCTTTGGAAAATGGCACTTTGCTTTGTTTCATTTCGCGAATGCTGGCAGAGGTACATACATGTGTGTGCCGTCACGTAGTAGCAGAGCAGCACGTTTCTGCCAGCCATAATAAGCGAATTTAATGTCTCTCTGAGTTTGTCTTTCAGTTCCACTTCCGTTACCGTTCTACTCTGTGTAAATCTATTTCAAGCGTGGTTGTGGGAAGCTAAGCCTAAATTGTTGGTGATCGTGTACAACAGTAGTTGGAAAATGATTGTGGGTGAAGACGATTAATCAAAGACTCTTCCATGGAAGAAATTGAAGGCAAAACATCATCAAACATATCTCAAGAAATGGGAAGATATTTGATGGATAGAGTCAACATGAAAAATTCAATGCCATGGTCGGAATTTGAACCACGGATCTCTTGGTTTCCGTCCAGTCGCTCTTACCCATTGAGCTTCCATGGCCAGCCTGCCGTCCTAACATTAAATTCTCCAGTTGACTCATACATTTCCCCGGTAGACCACTAGGGGCTCTCGCATTCGAGATACACCGTTTATGGCCACTTACTATTGTAAGTACTTAAGTCCCAGGCTTCATCATTTAACTCTTTATTTTAGTTAATTGATGGAAATTAATCATTTCTCCACACTAGCCGTATATAGGCTAAGATATTTGATGGATAGAGTCAACATGAAAAATTCAATGCCATGGCCGCGATTTGAACCACGGATCTCCTGGTTTCCGTCCAGTCGCTCTTAACGTTTGAGCTACCATGGCCAACGTGCCGTCCTGTGGAGAAATGATTAATTTCCATCAATTAACTAAAATGGGAAGATATATTTTCGTGGGTAAAGTCGGCATCGGACGAGAATCCCGCATTTTGTACCATGTGCAGGAAAGATTTCAGCATTTCACATGGTGGACAAAGTGATTGGAGGCAACATGAACGTTATAAGGGACATCTAAAGAAGGAAAAATGTATTGCTGGAGTTGGAAATAAACTTTAGAATTATTTTGTTAATTTGAACAAGAATATGACAATATCACAGCGTGTGAACTTGGTTTAGGGTATCATGCAGTGAAGCACAATAAGGCAGAGCTCCAGGTGACAGTGAACTATGAGAATAAATCCAGTTCAGAATTTTACAATTCTGCCAAATGTGATGTAGAGTTATTAAAATATCCTAAGAATTCAGTGAAGTGCAATTGAATGTAGCATGTCAGATTGAAGAGCACTTGGAAGGTTAATAATGTGCATAATGTGATGTTTATGTATTCAGCATAATATGTGTTTGCCAATTTATCTTTCTTAGTTTTAAAAATGTTCAAAAATGAGTCACTCCGTCTTTTTTCCTTGGAAAACTGGCAACCCTAATTGATACTACTGTTACTGGAACAGGAGCACGAGCTTTCTTTCTGTCGTTCACTTGATTACACTCACATGACTTTCTATATGGTATAGATTCCTCTAACGTATAACCCTATATTTACTTTATATTAAATGAGATAAACATTTCCTATTGGTAATTTTCGTGTAAGTGTAAGGGAACATGGGGATATAAGGTTGTGCGAGGGCTTAAAGGGAGTGGAAAACCCCCCTCTAAAATCCAAGGAGAGACGGCAAAAGTACCCGGAGCTTTCCAATAGAGCAACACCTGGAACCTTTAAATCCCTCCCTACTATACTTACAGTAGACTTAACCGATAGTCAACTTTTTCGAGAAGTACGTACGGTCGCTATGTGATAGTTGTGAAATTCCATTCTCTCTGCATTGTCAAGTGGTTGAGAGAGAGAGAGAGAGAGAGAGAGAGAGAGAGAGAGAGAGAGAGAGAGAGAGAGAGAGAGAGAGAGAGAGAGAGAGAGAGAGAGAGAAGAGAGAGAGAGAGAGAGAGAGAGAGAGTGTAATGAAATACTATTTGAGAAATATATAAATATTGGAAAATTTACACATAAAAAATAAAATGTACCAGCTGTGCAAACGTTATCCAAAATGAAGAAGATTTCTGAGGACATTCCCAGAAAATTCAAGGTATGACAAATATCTTAAACATATTGTATTTTAAACAAAATCGCCGAGCCTTTTTTAGCAAAATCAAGAAGTCCCACAAAGGTTCCAAATAAAGGATACTGCTGTGGGGGTAGATGTTCGCGAAAATCTTCGTGGAAGGTGCTAATCTTCAATACTAAGTTTGGTTTTTAACAGACTTTTTATTTTTGAATTTGCAGTTCTCTCTCTCTCTCTCTCTCTCTCTCTCTCTCTCTCTCTCTCTCTCTCTCTCTCTCTCTCTCTCTCTCTCTCTCTCTCTCTCTCTCTCTCTCTCACACACACACACACACACACACACACACACACACACACACACATTGGTTTCAAACAGCCGAGTCGTTTTTAGATTGGAGAGTCTGAAAACATGTATTTCCAGTGTAATCTCAAATGCAATACTTCCTCTACCTTTAACATGTGGTTGAGAAAGTAAACATGTGTCTGGTATGAGCTGTAAGGAAGGCAGCCTGTTAGTTTGGCGAGTGACAATAAAGATGAAATTGTGAGGCACTCTAAAGATAATCGGTGACAAACCAAATTTATTGAATGTGTTTGAATGGCTATAGCAGCCCAGTTTCGATTCCCGTGGCCGACCTACCTGACCGGTGGGTTTTTTCGGGCTTACCTGGGTCACTAGGAGAATGCTGGGTAGGTTAATTACATCCCCCGAATTTCCTACCCCTTCACTTCATCTCCATTATCATTTCACATCATCTCTCATCTGGTGGTCTATTTCAGGGTATAAATGTCGGCGGGTGTCTTGGCGGTGCATGGCAGGATGAAATGCTGACACTTCCTCCTTCGGTAGGCCAGTCTCCGAACCCGGTCTGGTGGGCCGTTTCAGGTGAGCTGCCGGTTGTGTTAGCCTGCCGGGGAGTTTCCAACCGGTAAAAAGGTGTATAGACCCTGCCCTCTGTACTGTCGTGACTCCTTTGGACGGCCGTCCTGTCTCCTCCTTGCTCCTGGGGATGCCATACTGGACCATCAATTGGAACTCCGTGTAGAGTCCAATCCAAGAGTATCAAATACACTTATTACTCGTAGAAAATTCCATGAGATTTTCTTTAATACTAAAATGCCAACGTTACACAAAGTCCTAACTCTATCAATAATTACCCCGTAAGATCTTTTACAAATATTGTTGCTAGAAATAGAAATTACTTTCTGAAGAATACACAGAGGAATGGTGTGATTGAGACGCACCTCTTCGTTAGATTAATGAAGCTAATTGTCCTCGGCTGTTATTTCGTGTTTCGATGATGATCCTATTTGACAATGTAGCGATGTGTGCACCACCTTTTCGTCGTGTTCAATTTTGTTCTCACATGTATTTGCTACCAATTATTTTTTTCTAAATGTACCTACTTTCTCCAACGTTAAGTCATACAGGCCGATGTATGAAATGGGTGAAATGATACTCAAATGAACCCAGGGTCCATAGTATTTAGAGCTTTCCGACCTTCATCTGTCAGGATAAGGGAAACTCCCGTAAAATAGCTTATTTAGTTAACTCACCTTGACCGAGATTCGAACTAGGGACCTCTTCAACAAAAGGCAGACACGCTACACGCTACTTTTTACTTAGAATTGCAGAAGCGTGCTATTGGTGAAGAATGAAATCTCATTCACAGGGCATGCGCGGGTGAGAATGTACAACACCAATTGACTCACATATTTAATGGATGCTAATCAATTTCAAGCGAGTTGCTGTCTGTTTAAGGTTGAAGAATTAAAATATTTCTGAATCCAGTCACTCCAAGTTATGTTTTGAATTATATCAGACGTTACAGTTTCACAAGAACGTTTCTTTAACAACAACAATAACAACAACAATAATGATAAT
>JAUKNK010000241.1:95000-142500 GCA_030765055.1 Mantis religiosa | reverse complement strand
TATTATTATTATTATTATTATTATTATTATTATTATTATTATTATTATTATTATTATTATTATTATTATTATTATTATTATTATTATTATTATTATTATTATTATTATTATTATTATTATTATTATTATTATTATTATTATTATTATTATTATTATTATTATTATTATTATTATTATTATTATTATTATTATTATTATTATTATTATTATTATTATTATTATTATTATTATTATTATTATTATTATTATTATTATTATTATTATTATTATTATTATGATTATTATGATTATTATGATTATTATGATTATTATGATTATTATGATTATTATGATTATTATGATTATTATGAACATTATGATTATTATGATTATTATGAACATTATGATTATTATGATTATTATTATTATTATTATTATTATTATTAATAACAACTAAACACTACTAACACAACTTCACTTATCTTATATAAATCCTGGGGACCGGTTTCAAAGCAAACATCTGCTTTATCTTCAGCCACTGGCTTTGAAACCGGTCCCCAGGATTTATATAAGATAAGTGAAGTTGTGTTACTAGTGTTTAGTTGTTATTAATAACCTAGTTTACTTCACTGTCAGCAGCTTCAGTTTTTTACATAACAAATTATTATTATTATTATTATTATTATTATTATTATTATTATTATTATTATTATTATTATTATTATTATTATTATTATTATTATTATTATTATTATTATTATTATTATTATTATTATTATTATTATTATTATTATTATTATTATTATTATTATTATTATTATTATTATTATTATTATTATTATTATTATTATTATTATTATTATTATTATTATTATTATTATTATTATTATTATTATTATTATTATTATTATTATTATTATTATTATTATTATTATTATTATTATTATTATTATTATTATTATTATTATTATTATTATTATTATTATTATTATTATTATTATTATTATTATTATTATTATTATTATTATTATTATTATTATTATTATTATTATTATTATTATTATTATTATTATTATTATTATTATTATTATTATTATTATTATTATTATTATTATTATTGCTGTTGTTGGGTAGACTGCTAGGCACAGGATAATTCATTGTCACCTGCCTCCTTTGGTCTGTGGAGGGTAACGTCAGTGTTAATCAGCAGGTAAACTTGACCTTTGCTTTCACTAGGCTAAACTAACGAGCATAGAATTTTGTTCCCTTTGCCTCTCCAACCCCCTCGTCCATAGGAAATCTTTTGCACGCATGGGTACATTTCGGTATCAGGACGAAATATTATAAAAAGACTTAAAATTAATTTCTGGAAAATTGTAATAAAGTAATCAATTCTTGTGTAAAGTTACGTACGAAAAATAGTAAAACGCACTTCGGCGATGTAAGATCATCCCAGCCAGGAACCAGGAAAACATCTTGGCTACATATTGCTTCCCAATGTAGTGATCCGAGAACATCATTTGCATCATCTCCACATATGTAATTACCGTTGCAAGGACAAATAAAATCCTCCACTTTCTGGCCTTTAGTGACCCATAATTAGCATTTATTGTGTTGGGCCTAGGGAAAAAAGGACGATTTATCCTCAATTCCATAGCCCTAACTATTATCATTACCGCTACCACTATCACCACCATTAATAGTAGCGTTGCCCTACGTGGTCTAAGGCTGTCATTCTAACCTCTGGCTCCTGAGGACGCAGCTTCAATTCCGGCGGAGGATGATGATTTTTTTCAGACGTAAAACTCCTTAAGCATACTTTGGAAGGAAAGTAAAGCGGTGGTTCCGTGCCGCAGATTTATCCACGCAAGACCACTCTCAAGCCTAATAAAGAGTCCTGTGAGAAAAATTAAGCTGTCTTTCACGCCAGGCATAGAGTGGGACATTGAGAACTACAGTAGTTAACGAGCTTCCATAAATAGAAACTCAAATGTCTCAATTTTTGATAGGCCTGGACGCCATTCGGTCTCTGTCCTTGCGGGATAGGTCCCTGGCGGCGGGATGAAGGAACCACCAAGGTGGCCTGCATCTGATTTACAACATACCCTTTGGGCGCTTTGATCTCGCCAACTTGCATAGGGTTCTCCCTTTCGTTGTAGCCCCTTTACAGTTTGATATCGGCTTAGTGTCACGTGCGCTGGATATTAGTTGTGCTCAATCGAAGGGATAAATTATGTGTATTGTATTTAAGCACATATATAAAGCAAAAGTTATTAAGAAATGTAACGTTTTTGCAGATGCTGCCTAAGATGAATTCTTCGGCAGAACCTTGTGAAGACTTTTGGCAGTATGCTTGTGGAGGATGGCTCAAGGTCCATAAACAACCACCGCCTTCGCGCAGCATCTGGAGCCAGGATGAGGAACTCGCCGCTCAACGTGAGTGTTTACGAAATCATATTGTCAGTTTTTATTATCTTGCTCTCGTCTCTGTTTTGCAATCGATTTCGAACTTCAATTAGCTAGAGACTTGTGTTAAACATAGTTCAGAACTGGGAGACAATACAGTATTAACTCACTTTTAAGAAAATCTCTACACCCCAAACTAGAAAATCGCGCCAGATTTGGGTTAGATTAAATGTACAAAAGGGTTGAATTTAACTTGTTCTGTTCAGAAGAAAGAAGATTTCTTTTATCACATAGAAAGGAGGGTATTAAAGTTGGTATTGACGTTGTTGCTTTGCCTTGCGTTGACACCAAATAATTTCCCTGCACAGTCCTATAGGTAAAGTGTACACTTTGAGATGATAATATGATGATAATTGGCGCTAAGTAGGGGTTCATACAAGGGTGGCCAACTGCTCCCTAGAGATGCCTGTTTGGCGTTGGCTTAGTAAATGTACACGTGCACACAATACACATTAATGTTCACCCTTCTCTAGCAACCTCCGTATACGACGGTCTTTTGATAAGTGTGGTAAAAAACCAAGAATATATGAACATCTCCCCAATTTCTCGACATAGTCTACATTAATAGCTATAAACTTGGTCCGGTGATGTTCCAGCTTTTTCATCCCGTCGGAAAAACAGGTTCCATCAAGCTCTGCAAAATACTCGTTGACGGTAACTATCACTTCTGCATTTGTTGAAAATTTCTTACCACCAAGCCAAATTTTCAAGTTTGTGGCTAAATCTGGTGAATAAGGTGAATGAGGAACCAATTCAAAGCCCAACTCATGCACTTTCGTCATTGCGATTGCTGATGTGTGAAAGAGCAGTTTTTCTTGCGTATCAATCTCACCTGGTCCGTGCGGCCGTAGTCACTGTCCCTTTGGCTGAAGACTCTCTAGTATCGTCTCAGCAGTTGTCGAACCTTCTCGAGCTGTTCTGCGGTTAGGTGGCCGGCCGCGCTCTCCAGTAAGCCTTCCAGCCGGGGCCCCAGGTGTTGCACCGGCTCCTGGGTCTTATTGATTGGTGTTACGCTAACCACGGGCTCGCACGTCCCAAACTCCGATCCGGCCTGGACGTCGTGATCGGTGTCACTGGCACCTCCTCTCGGCACGGCAACAATGTTCTGGCTACACACAGCCCGTGTACAGGTTTCTTCTGATCCAGCATCAAGTTTTTGTTTCGTAGAGTGATGCAAATTTTTCAGTGTCATCATTGATCCCTCTGGACATAATGTTGGTAGTGTCAGTGCTTTGAGTCCTTTTTTTTAATAGTGAGTACCAGAAGTGACTGACGTGTAAGATGGCGAAAATTGAGGCTCGTTGTGTGATTAACTTCCTGCATTTGAAGGGCAAAACTGCCCGGGAAATCTATGATGAGATGACGGCTGTTTATGGAAATGATTGCCCATCGTATGGCACTATTGTGAGATGGAAAAGGAATTTTCAAACTGGTCACATGTCCCTGAGAGATGAGCCAAGAGCTGATGGACCGCCAATGACAGACGATGCTGTCACAGTGAAGAAAGTGGAGTGTTTAATACTGGAAGACAGACGAGCAACATCCAAATGATCATGAATGAGACACATCTTAGTTATGGTAGTGTGCGGAAAATTGTTCATGACGAACTACGCATGTCTAAAGTGTCTGCACGGTGGGTTCCACGTTTGCCAACCCCTTTCCAAAAGCAAACACGGCGTGACCTTTCAAGACAGATGTTGATGTTGTTGGAACAGGATGAACATGACATTTTTTTTGATCGTCTGAATCCTGGATCTAATAGTATGATCCAGAGACAAAAACCCTGAGCATAGAATGGAAACATGCCGATTCCCTCTCCCAAAACAGCAAAGGTGTAAAGGTCAGCTGGGAAGGTCATGATTTCAGTTTTCTGGGACTGTCGTGGAGTCATCCTTACAGATTATCTTGCCAAGCGTCAAATCATCACTGGCAGAGCCCGCTTCGGTAGCATGTCTGCCTCAAGCGCAAGAGGTCCCGAGATCGAATCTCGGCCAGGGTGAGCTACCTGGATAAGGTTTAACCAGGGTTTTCCCTTATCCTTAAAGACGAATGTCGGGTAGCTCTAAGCTATGGACCCTGGACACATTTGAGCATTATTTCACCCATTTCATTCACCGTCCGATATACTTAACGTTGAAGGACGTAAAATTACCAAAAAAAAAAAAAAAAAAAATGGTCACTGGCAGATACTACTGCAATCTTCTGGACAAGTTACGAGCAGTTGTGTTGCTCTCCAAAGGTGTTCGTGTTCTGGGTGACAATGCACCAGCTCATTCATCTCAAGTTGCAGTTGACAAAATAAGGGAATGTTGCTTTGAGACATTAAAGCATCCAACTTATTCGCCCGATCTCGCACCAAGTAACTTTTTCTTGTTCCTGGAGAATCCGTTGTGTAGTCGTCGATTTGACAACACAAATGACGTCATTAATAAAGTGGAAGAGTGGTTTAAAGCAAATTCTGCGGACTTCTACAATGAATTTATTCGGAAGGTGAAGAAACGCTGGGAAAAATGTGTAAATCTGGTGACTACGTAGAGAAGAACTAGCAAGCACATATCAACACAAAACTCTCTATCACATTTTTTAAAGGGTGATCATAAAAACATTACGACACCTCCTCGTACTTGATTAACTTGAAATAGATTCAAGCTTTTCTAAGCATAGTTTGTTGAGAAATGAAATGGGTAGGGAAAGTTATATGTAAGTGACATATAGAATTTTCATTTGCTAAATGATTATTTTATATTTTTGTTTTTAAAGAATTTGTGTTAATCAAATTTGTGTTTTTGTGTTTCTAATGTAAGCTGTTTCCGATGAATGCAATTATAGTGGGTAGGAATTTTATTTCATATTTATCTTCCTCTAGTTTGCATTTGTAGCATCTTTTAACCATATGGTCATATCAGGGGCTTTGACTAAAACGCTGATGGTGATTTACACTTTAAACTTTAGATTAGGTTACAGTTGTTAACTCATTTTTGTAGTGACTGTTTCACGTCGACACTTCAAGACTCGGTGGGGAATACGGAATGGTCTTAATTAAATAAACATTTCGACCCCTGACCAGCATTGAAATTGGTATCTCTTCAGCTTCTGACCAGATGACCTGGTTTGCATTTATTTTCCTTAAGGGCATTTACGAAGGTGGTCTGAACAGTTCGCGGATTCACCCAGAGATCGCGATGCTACTTACATGATTTTTTTTCCTTACGGTGGTACACATGTCAATAGACCCTATGTAAAATTACAAGTTATATCAGGCAATAGTTGGCTGTAGGCAGTTGTTTGAAGCAGTGGAAGTGCGCATTGCTTTGAAAATGGAGAAACTCAACTACCGTGCTGTGATAAAATTCTTCATAAAAGGAGCTTTAACAGCTACAGAAATTCATTTGCGGATTGTAAATGTGTATGGTGACTGTTCACCTTCAGTTTCCATTGTGAAGAAATGGGCAGCCGATTTTAAACGTGGCCGTGAAAGCGCCCAAGAAGATACACGCGGACGTCCAAAAACTCCAACCACACGGGAATCGTTGAAAAGGGGCATGACATGATTTTGGGAGATTGGAGTACAAAAGTGCATGGAATTGGTAATGCTCTTGGAATTTCAAAGGAACGTATTGGTCACATCTTGCGTCAGGAATTAAACATGAAAAAGCTTTGCGCAAGATGGGTGCCGCGTATCCTCACCGTGGATAACAAACGCATTCGCATGACACTTTCTGAAAAGTACTTTGTGCATTTTCAGAAGAACAGACTTGACTTTTTGTGCCCATACGTTACAATGGGTGTAACATGTTTTCATCACTACACACCCGTATCAAAGCAGCAGTTGAGGCAGTGGATAGAAACGGGTTCCTCAGCTCCAAAGAAGGCAACGACGGTACCATCAGCAGGAAAGATGATGGTGCCAGTGATTTGGGATACCAAGTGAATTTTGTTGATTGACTGTCTCAAAACAGCTAAAACCATTACTGGAGAATACTACTCTCAACTTCTAACCAAACTGAAGCAAGCATTCGTGAAAACAGACCCGGGTTAAAAAAGAAAAAAAGAATTGTTTCCATGAGGACAGTGCACTTGCCCACAAATGTGTTTTGGCAATGGGCAAATTAAGATATCTGCAATATGAAGTGCTGCAGCATCCACCATATTCCGCAGATTTGGCTCCTTCAGACCTCCATCTGTTTCAAAAACTGAAAAAATTCCTCACTAGTAAGGTAGCTCAATGGGCTAGAGCGACTGGATGGAAACCAGTAGATCCGTGGTTCAAATCCCGGCCGTGGCATTGAATTTTTCATCAGAAACCTTAGCTTATATACGGCTAGTGTGGAGAAATGATTAATTTCCATCTATTAACTAAAATTGTGAACTATTAGACAGCAAAATAATTCTTATTTGTGTGTACTGATATCCCACAAGCGATACCAAAAGTTTCCTTCAAAATTTAGAAATAATTTTGGACTTCTTTAAAAAGACAAAAAAATCAGAAATTATAGTAGGGGACATGAATATAAACTATTTAACAGAAAACGCAAATAAAAAGCAGTTGCAAAATCTCTTTTATATGTATGGAATGGAAAACGTAGTTAAAGTACCAACCAGTGTCTCGAATTCGTCTTATTCTGCGATTGACCAAGTAGTGCTGAATATAAATAAGTGGAAAAATGAAAATCAGATTTTTGACACAGCCCTGTCAGATCATTACGAACAAATGTTAAAATTGGTTGTCCCAGTAGATCAGCATAACCCAAAACAGAATGCAAAAAAAATATTCAAAAAGATTAGACTTGCTAATGATGACAATCTAAGCTATCTAAATTTTCTATTAAGTAAAGAATCTTGGGAAAGCGTGTACACTGAGCGAAATCTAAACGATGCCATGAATGCATTTTTGGACACATTTGATTTTCACTTTGTAACAGCGATACCAATGGTTAAAGTGGCAATGAACAAGCTAGGTAATAAGTGGATCACAACAGGAATCCGCAAATCTGGTGTTAGATTAAAATTCTTGAGGAAATTCATGAAGGAAAAAAAGACTACACTGGAGTTTAAGGCCTATTATGTAAAATATCGATATATATATATATATATATAATAAAGTTATAAGAGCAGCCAAAAAGTTACATAACGATGAAAAATAAACAAAGCAGTTAATAAAACTAAATCCATGTGGCAAGTAATTAAGCACGAAATAAAAAATGAACCCAAATTGAAAGCAAATTACCAAATTGAAAGTCATATCTGCAAACTAAAGGTGGTGCAGTTACATAGATTGGTGCAGTCAAAGCCAAATGGAACAATATCTGTCTATCACAAATGACAAAAGTTTCACATAAATAGTATGCAAATTTGAATTTATGTGCTCACGAGTTTTCCCATTCAAAAGTAAAAAGTAAATCACTAAATAATGCCTGCTGCACTACCAAAACCACTTTGAACAGCTAACTGAAATATTTGCCAAATTCAAACTAACCTTTGAATTAGTACCAAATTTGTTTCAGCAATGTATAACAAATGAAGTATGTGATATTACCAACTTGCTTTAATAACAGTACCTACAAATTTTGAACCACCCTGATATCGAGGAAAATAAAATCAATTTATGTGATTAATTTATATATTGATAAACATTTTTAATATGCTTTTGAGAAGTTTGAACTGTAGCAATGTACTTCTCTCAGGACTAGTTATAACTATTTCCTTTCTAAAAATTATTCTAACAGATGTGTGTAAAAGTTGCAGTAGAAACTGAGTCTCAAGAATGGTTAATAGATTGACACAAGCAAATGTCATAAACATAAATGATTAGTAATTAAAAACATATGCTAATGTTAGTATGATTTATTTTGCAGGTGATGAGCATATTCGAAGGCTGGTGGCGACATTACCACATCCCACAAGGGACAGGTCCATTCCTTGGAAGGTTAAGAGGCTTTATGAATCCTGCATGGCCTTGGACATAGTTGAATCTGATTTGGCCAGACCTCTTAGGCGGATTATAAGTGAACTTGGTGAGCATCTTTAATACCAGAATTCATTTTGTGTGAGATTGTCTTTCCACTTCTGTTATAAGTAAATGTATTGTTTTTGAGGACAGCTCATTTTTATCTAACAGAGAGGCGGAAAGATAAATTTGTTTCATATTAGATGCAGAACAGCACTTGCTTTGTTTATTAAACACAATATTAATAACATATTAACGAATGCTTTTTATGTTTATTTAGAGGAATTTAGTAACAGTGACATCAAAATTAATTGTAAAACCTATTTTTAGTCAGTTTATTCACATTCGTCACCTACTTTTTTTTTTATATTATCGAGGAACTAGTTTCAAAGGCCATTGCCTCCATTTTCAACCTCTCTCCAACTAGCATCTGCTGTCATCTGCTCTCCTCTCTCTGGTGGGGATCTCTGGTGGATTTGTATCAATGTCATGTCCAAAATTATTAAAAGGAGTGATAAACCAAAATAAACTAACAACATGGGAGAACATATTCATATGGAAAAATAAGGACCGCATAATTAACCTCGAAATCCCACCAGTAGATAATTTGACAAAGAAGTTCATAGTTCCACCACCAGAGAGAGGAGAGCAGATGACAGCAGATGCTAGTTGGAGAGAAATTGAAAATGGAGGCAATGGCCTTTGAAACTAGTCCCTCGATAATATAAAAAAAAGTAAGTGATGAGTGTCAATAAATCGACTACAAATAGTTTTTACGAATGCTCTTTAATTTTGCGAGCACTGAATGCATTAAAGTATCATTTGAGTTATTGGATTGGTGATTTTTAAAACATTGACTTTCTTCAGCCTATGCACACTCTTCTGTCTTTACATGCAGCAAAATATAAATAAAAACAATTCAGCAATTTAATGATGAATGCAAAATGCATCACAAGCTCTTGAATACATGAACAATTTGTTGACTGTAAAACGTCCATATTTTTATTGTCTTACTCTGTGAAACTGTATTTAAATAGAAAGTAACATGTAACAATCTGTCAGAACAGGAAAGTGGGAGGGCTGCTTTACCATGCTGTATTAAAGAACCAATAGTACCAGTGAACCACTTGTTACAGTGAAATATAAGAGATGATCTGGCTCACAGTTTTTCAGCTTTGGCTTTTCCTCCAAGTTGAATGTTTTAAAAATGGTTTTTATAACTTCTTGGCATATGAACACAACATTATCTATAAACAATGCTCAACATAATGCTTCATTAGTAGGCTGTAAAAAGAATTAGCAGTTGTTAATCGTGCCCCCTCATCAAAGGCAACAGTGAGATATTGGGCCTGAAAATGGATTCTAACAAAGTGTATGTGGATCTTTTTGGCAGCAGCTATTACTAGTCTGTGTTATTGTGATCTATTCTTTATTCAGAGTGTTATCTATGAGACCAGCATTGTAGTCTTCACTCAAAATACATGTTACAGTAGGTTTCAAGATAAAGTTTCATTGGTACAAGGTTTCAACATATTAATGTTTCCTAGATTGTGAAATTACTATGAATGGTCCATCATAAATAAACAGAAAAGGTTTGTGGGAACTGCATTTGTGAGGTGAGGCTATAAAGAAACCAAATTTATGCTCTTAACACCTTATTGAGAAAAATATCAGATAGAGGCATGCCGTGACCTTCATGTTAACCCCTTGCCCAGTGCTGTACCACTCCATGCCAAGTTTGCACTCTTGTATGCAGCAGATCATCTTTTGTGCTGTTAGAGCACTTATGCTTTCACTGCATCCACTGGTTCTTTTGGAAATGGGGAAATGGATGTGACTTTTGGGAAGAGTTGCACAGTGCTAGGTCTACAAATACAGTGTATGATTCACCACAGAATGTTTTTCGATTGTATATTGTGGGCTTGACAATGTCCTGGTGGGGGAGGGACCCCCAAAAATATTAATGCTTTAAATTTTGATTTGCTCATTCATGTTTGCTTCATACTGTGGGTTTGGGAGCTCATCCAGTGCAAAGGATTGTGATGTAGCTCTGGATCATATTGGAAAATCCAAGCTTTGTCAATCATAACTGTTTTTGCAGAAATCAGGATTATTTACCATGTTTACAAGAATGCCGACAGTTACATAATGTTTCTTTTGTATGAGTGTGAGGATTTTTGGCATTATTTTTTACACCATTTTCATGCTGAGATCGTTATACAATATCAAATCTTTCCTTAGTGTTATTGGTAAGTTCAGGAACTGCTAATTTGACTGTCTCTAGGAATAATTTTAGTGACTTGCTCCATATTCTAGTCAGTTTTCCCAGAGGAAGGACAGTGTTATTTTGGATCATCTCCAGATGTCTTTCCAATAGTCATATTAACTATTCTAATAGTTGTGGAAACGTAGAGTCAGACTGAAAAATTCAATGCCATAGCCGGGATTTGAACCACAGATCTTCTGGTTTCCATCCAGCCGCACTACCATTGTGCTACTATGGCCAACGTGCCGATATGACATTAAATTCTCCAACTGACTCGTATTTTCCCGGTAAACCAATTAGGAGTTCTCTTAAACACATGAGACAACTACCTTAATGGCGACTTACATACTGTAAGTACTTTATGGCCCGGACTTTATAGTTAACCACTGTTAGGTCAATTAATGTCATATCGGCACGTTGGCCATAGTAGCACAATGGTAGTGTGGCTGGACGGAAACCAGAAGATCCGTGGTTCAAATCCCGGCTATGGCATTGAATTTTTTTTTTTTCAGTCTGACTCTACATTTCCACAATTTAGCCTACACCCGGCCAGTGTGAAAGAACAATTAATTACTCTAAAAGTTGTGTATGATATAGTAATTACCATAAACTTATGTCAATAATTTGTAAGTTTGTATGGCAAAAATTGGGAGGAATTTGATGTTAAGACATCAACTTTAGCACTCACATTATTGGGCATATGATTAGCTTCTAACATTATCATGATCATACCAACTTCAAGGCTGCAGGTTCAAATCCGGCAGAGAATGATGGATTTTATCGGATGTATAAAAGTCTTAGGCGTGGCTTCCTTTGGAAAGGAAGTAAAGCTAGTGATCTCAAGTCATAGATTTACACCACATAAAAGAACCTTAAGCTTGATAAAGTGGCCTGCTAAGTAAAATTAAGTTGTCTTTCAAGCCCAGTACAGAATGGTACACGAGAACCATATCAGTTAAACAGCGCCCATAAATAAAAAGTCAACTTCAGTTTCATACCAACATGAGTGTAATTTGTATGACAGTAGAACGGAATCAACCATCAGTGCTGTATCCCCTTCTTCATACTAGAAGTGGTAGGAAATGAGTAAAATGATTAGGTCCAATTTCTTTATTGGCAGAATGGTGATCTAATAGAATGGAACATACAAAGCAGTTTTCTGTTCCGCAACTTGATGATTGTAGACACATCAGCTGTTTTGTCTCTTTTTAAGGAAGTCTGGTATAACCTAATACACGTACAGCATTCATTCACATATTAACTAAGTTTTGATATTACACTCAGTATAATATAGTCAACATGAAAAATTCAATGCTATGGCCGGGATTTGAACCATGGATCTCCTGGTTTCTGAGGGCCCAAATGACCTTGTTGTCGACGGGCCCTTAAACTCCACACACTCACTCACTCACTCCTGGTTTCTGTCCAGTCGCCCTAACCCATTGAGCTACCATGGCCAATGTGCTGTCCTGACATTAAATTCTCCATTTGACTCGTATATTTCCCCGGTAAACCACTAGGGGATCTCACATTCGAGATACACTGTTTGTGGCGAGCCAGTGATCTCAAGTCATAGATTTATGCCACATAAAAGAACATCGCGAATGTGAGATCCCCTAGTAGACTATCAGGGAAATATACGAGTCAAATGGAGAATTTAATGTCAGGACCATGGTAGCTCAATGGGTTAGAGTGACTGGACGGAAACCATTGTTCAAATCCCGCCATTGCATTGAATTTTTCATGTTGACTCTATCTATCAAAGACCTTAGCCTATATGCGACTAGTGTGAAGAAATGATTGTCATCAATTAACTTAAACACTCAGAATAAATCTGCCAACATAATGTCTGTTGCACTCCCAATGGAAAAGGAAGTACCATGCTACCAGAGAAAGTTGAGTTGGCAAAGGCAGTATGTTAAGAGAGACTAATTTTGAACATTTCCCTTTGACTGAATCAATAACAGTATTAAAAGGAGAATGTTTAAATGAGTTTATGAATATAGGTACCTAATAACTCTTAGGACCACTGGACACAAAATTGATATATCAAAGCAAATAGTTTCAACCCAATTCCACACAAACATGCAACCATCAACAGTCTAACACACAGATTAGTAAATCTACCTCTCAGCCAACAAGAATATCAAAACGAATACCATCAAATCTTAAAAACTGCAATCAAAAATGGATATGGAAAAAACCTTGTAGATAAAAAACTAAAATTATTCAAACTTCAAAAGAAATTAAAACAGATCACAGCTCTCACACCAATAAAACAAGAAACTAGATTTGCTAAATTTACTTACCACCCCTGGGCCACAAAAAAGTTCCAAAAAATATTCAAGAAATACAATATAACATTGGCACCAAAAAACAATTACAACATTAAAAACCTACTTCACAGTAATAATACTGATAAGATAAAACCAGAGGAAAAGTCAGGCATTTACAAAATTAAGTGTAAAGACTGTGAAAAAATTTACATAGGAAGGACAAAAAGGAACATAGGCACTAGAAAGAAAGAACACTTCAGGCACTTAAGATACAAAAATATTGATAAGTCCGCAATAGCAGCTCATTTCTGGTCTGAAAATCATGAAATTGAAGATAGCACAAAATTACTAAAATACGTACAAAAACATAGTGAACTCGTCATATGGGAGAGGATATACATAGAAAAACATAAAAACCAACTAATGAACTTTGAAATCCCGCTAGAAGAGAATCCCACATTTCAGTTCATCACTAAATCAACAGATGGCAGCAACAACCCCAGAATTACCCACACCGCTGGATCTAGCGTCAGTCGCACAAGAGCCGTAGATGCAAGCGAAGATTTGCGAAACATGTCCTCAAAATAGGTACGAAAGTGAAGCAGATGTGTAAAAAACGCGACTCATCTAAAATTTAATAATTTTTCGCTTCACTGTGGTGTTCCAATACAGTTGAATCTTGATATACAGAGTTTATATTTCAAAACTTGCTGTTATTGAAACCTCTAAACTTAATTTACAAAAACAAACATAGTTATAGTTTTATGTGTAGGTAGTATGCTTCTATATTAATCTGTTGCAACGTTGCATAACATAGTTATGTAGTGCAGGAGAAGTTACAACCTAAAATGCAATAGCATTGGTTATTTGAAATAAATAAATAAGTACTTAAAAGGGACATCTTCCATAGAAGTTGAAATCTTCATGAATTAACTCAAATTAATGCTTTGTTACATTAGTAGTTGTGTCATCTTCACTATTATTTAACAGTGTCATAAATATTGAAATATTTTTAATTAAACCTGAAGCAGTATCAAATTATATCAGTTTAATGACGTGTGATGCTAGTATATTAGAATAAATCTTTATAAAAAGACAGTAAATATTTTACTTTATTTATTTATTCACTATTCAGTACAATTACAAGAATTACAATAGGCTCCATCACATATATCACATATTTTAAAATCTAGTAAAAATACTGTATTTAAACAATATTTCCAAAAACGAAACCCAATTCAACATCAAAATACATAGTCAAACTGAAAAATTCAATGCCACAGGTGGGACTTGAACCACGGATCTCCTGCTTTCCATCCAGTCACTCTTATCCATTGAGCTACCATGGCCAACTTTCTGTTATGACATTAAATTCTCCAACTGACTCATATATTTTCTCGTAAACCACTAGGGGCTCTCATATTCGAGATACACCGTTTGTGACGACTTACTGTTGTAAGTACTTGGGTCTAGGCTTCATTGTTTAACTCTTATTATTTAAGTTAATTAATGGAAATTAATTAGATATCCAAATCCTTTCTATTCAAGATATATCCAAGACCTTAGCGTACATATATACAGCTAGGGTGAAGAAACAATTAATTTCCATTAGTTAACTTGATGGCACGTTGACCATGGTAGCTCATTGGGTAAGAGTGACTCGATGGAAACCAGGAGATCCATGGTTCAAATCCCGGCAGTGGCATTGAATTTTTCAGTTTTACTCTATCCAAAACCTTAGCCTATACATGGCTAGTATGAAGGAGCAATTAATTTGCATAAATTTATTTAAATCAAAATACATGTTTTATATGTCTTGCTTATTTTTCTCTATAAACACTTACAGATTATAAAAAGGGTTCACAGTTAACCATTTGTATGGTTTCTTCTTAAACATATGTATAGTAAAAAAACCAACTTCAAATAGTTTTTTCAACTAATTTTGACATCACTGTTACTAAATTCTACCAGGCACGAATAGTTAAAGTGTATGGAATGCTGTGATTCTACAGGAAGTGCTTTTGTAAAGTGATATGACTTTATAAATATTAAAAGCAGAAGCATTATAAACAGTGAAGTATTATTCATATTTGAGTTTGATTTATGAGTCACTATGTTTACTCTCAAACTTCACTTACTTGTTGTATAATTGAAACGTTTTCAAGATCATTCGATCTCATCCTCAGCTGTTTGGTGACTAAATGAACCTTCCTCTTCTTCCACTACTACGGAGCTCCGATCACTCTGCCATCTGGTGTTAGGGGCACTAAGTTTTAATACTTCATTTAATGCCGGGATTTCAAAATTTATAACTTTATCACGGTTTTTGTTTATGAATATTTTTTCCCAAATATCCAATTCTATGGGTGTACTTAAAGATTTTAACAGTTTAATGTTGTGGCCAATGTTGTGGTTTTATTTCCAAAAATGGTGTGAAACTGCAGATTTTTCTGTTTGTTTCAACTTAATGTTCCTCTGGTGTTCTTTTTGCCTGGTTAACAAGTTTCTCTTAGTTTTTCCTATGTAGCTTTTTTCACAGGTTTCACAATTAATCTGATAAATTCCTGATTTCAAATTGTTGGGGATTGTATTTTTCAGTGGTTTATTTAGCAGGTTCCTCAGATTGAATTTGTTTTGGGGTGCTAGTTTTAAGTTTAGTCTTTTGAAGATTCGTTCAAATTTTCTAAAAGCCCATGGATGGTAGGTGAACTTTCTATATTGCCAATTTGTGTTTTTAAGTGGTGTGAGAGTGGTATTTTTTGATATTATCTTAAGTTTTTCTTTTCTCTTCATCATGTTCCTTATGATGGCTGGGTTGAATCCATTTAATACTGCTATGTCTTTTATGTGTTGTTGTTCTTTCAAAAATTCCTCCTTACTCAGTGGGATGTTGTATAGCCGGTGAATTAGACTCCTAAAGGCAGCTAGTTGATGTGAAAACGTTCTTGAAAACGTTTCAATTATACAACAAGTAAGTGAAGTTTGAGTGTAAACATAGTGACTGATAAATCAAACTCAAATATGATATGACTTTGTTAGTATATGTTCTTGTAAATCAAACATTTCTTATTACATTTATTTAAAAATGACTAACATAATATGTAAACATCTAAAAAATATTAATTTAGGATAATCCAAACCTACATTTGTGTGTGTTAAAGTCTAAAAATCTAATACCTAGTGCTAGAAATTTATATGCAAAATTCACAACATGTGTTCTCTAAAACATGTCAGTAGGATTCAGGCCCTGCTTGTAACACTCAATTGTTTGTTTTAGGAGGATGGCAGATCCTGCGAGAGTTCTCAGTTTTATCCTGGGACTACCAAACTGTCCTTCGTAAACTGCATGCAAGCTATGGGGTCTCACCATTCTTCAAAGTGTCAACTGTTCCACACCCCCACAAACCTCTCAAATCCATCATTCAGGTAGGATTTAATATATGAAAATTAAAATAGTTTAATTTTATAAACTTCATACAGTAAAACCTGCCTAAAGTGGATCCCTTATTTGCTGGCAACCTGGAAAAACGGAAAATAAATTTCAGTATTGAGCTATTTCCCATGTAAAATTGAGGAGCGTTATTTCAAAACTTGCAAAATATTAAAAATTGAGTGAGGCATAGTAGTGGCATAACATTGACCTTTTACACCAACCTCTGAACCTAGGTTTAGCAAAAGCTGGATAATGCTGTGTTTATAAGTGCTCAAATTAACTAGGTTTTAACAAAACCCTAATATGCATTCTAGGAGTTAAAGCAAATATCGATAAGTACAATAAAATTACTCACAAGTTCGTAGTCCTCTTTCCCTAGTATGCAGTTGGTAATAAGGGACTAGATTGGTGCATAGGATTGCTGTATATATCATGCTACTCATTGGTGGGAAACAGTGATGCAAACGGACTTCATTGTAGTCAGAGCAGCTACAACTTACTTTCAGTGAAGTATTCACCTGATACTGTTGTCTCAGTGTGCAAAGAGGCATTGCAATCTAAATCAAAATGAATGATGATTTGTGTGATTCTGTAAACAACATACAAGTCGAGGAATGTTCTGGAGGGAGAAAATCCTGATTCAAGAAGATCTGAAATGCAAATTAAAGGTGTAAAATGGAACCTGTTATTAAATGTACTCACGAGCCTGAGGTTTCACTTTCAAAAGCTAACAGAAGGAAAGCATGCAAAGCTGCTGAACTCTGCTATGAAGATATTATCCAGTTCAACCTTCATGTGATATCATTAAATAAAGCAGACCAGAATAAGTTTCTGTTAAATTTTTTTAATATTTCTTCACCTCAGTGCAGAGTAGTGAACACCAAGAATGCAAAACGGAAGAAAACAGTGACAGTGAAGTATAACCTTAGTAAAAGGAATGATGAAATAGTGCCTGCTTGTGCTGCCACTTTTCAGGAAGTTTCTGGCATGTCATAGGTCTACCAAGTAGGTTTCATGAAGGAGGAAGGTTGCCTAAGCAAAAAAGAGGAGAGGTCAGAACAGGAAAGGAGCATAAGGCCCTAACCATTGCTATTATTGCCCGGTTTTCTCTGGGATCTCCGGTTTCCCCTGCCACTTCATTGCACTGGTGCTCCATCTTCATTTTATGTATCATCAGTGTCACAGCTTGCAGTGCCACACATAGTAAAAGTGGTAGTTAAACACTACACATTTCACATTTTTGTAAAATATGCATTGTACAGCAATGCACATATGAAATAAAGACTAAAGCAATTAAAAATATTTATTTCCAGATCAAAATTAGAATGCATCATTAAACTAAAATAGACAAAATAACCAGTACCAACAAAGAGTATGTAAGCATATATAGAGTTTTGAAAAAGCCTGGTAAAATCAAACCCTTATATACCATCAAAAAATTAAATTGTAATATATTTCATTACAACACATTTATTTCTGTAAAATCTAGAAATCATGTAAAAATCAATCTTTTAAAACATATCTACCTAGTTTAAAATAAAAATAATTGCTCATTTTATGAAAAACTTCATGCATTACATATATCGAGTTTTGGAAGGAAAAAAAAAAACACCTCAATTATACTCTAACTTGGAAAGCTGCCTAATGAAGAAATGGAAATACTCTTTTGAAAATGCATAAATAACCTGATTAAAATGGACTACTTTGTGTAATAGATTACAACGTACATTTTTTAAAAAGTGCAGTAATTTTGAGAGACACTGTACTTGCACCGAAGTTCCATGAACCATAAAGTCATAAAATGTAATCATTTGAGGAAAAGGGAAAATAAACCTTTAGCTCTCTCAACTCTCTTCCAAAACACATGGTAAGAGTTCAACTGTTTTGCAGTGCGTTCATTTTCAGTTTCGTTGATTACAAGTAATCAAGTACAAGTGGAAGAAAACTGAATTTTGGTGATTTTTAAAAACAGTTTGTATGTACACAAATTCTGTAAAACGAATTCTAAACATAAGACATTATCATTGGAGGAAAAAATGAAGGTTATTGAAGAACATGAAAAGAACAAACGTCCAGCTGAAGAATTAATTATGTTGTTTAAAGGGGGAAAATGCAGATATATGACATTTTGAAAAAATAAAAATTAAAAACGAGTGGTTAAAGGGAGCAGCAAGGATGTGAAATGCATCACAAAATTACAGAGTATGACAAGTTAATCGTGCTGTGTTCGAGTGGTTTGTTAGTGCACGCGCTAAAGGAATTACCATTTCTGCACCATTGCTTCAGACTCAAGCTAAATAGAGACAGCAAGAAAATTAGGCAAAGACAATCTAGAGCTTACAATGGATGCCTTGAGAGTTTCAAACATGGTCATAACCTTGTTTTGAATGCTGTGTGGTGAAGCAAATTATGTTGATATGCATAAAGATGCAGATTGGAAAGGGAAAACTGAAAACAGACAGAGAAACTAGGTGATAAACTACAATTATTTTATGTAAGTTCAATTCAATACAATTCAATTCAAATTTATTCATCCTTTAAAATCAAATCTATATATAGTACCCTGATATAGGATACATCATTAAATTTACACTTAATATTACAAAGTTAAACATTAAATATACCTAATCTACATTCAATTATAATGTATCACAAATTGGATATAATTATAAATGAGAGAAATGAACAAGCTAAGTAAATTCATGTCTTATGAGTATCTGGATTTGTTAAATTGCAGATATTCCTTTACTGTGTAAAAGCAGTGCTTCTGCAAGAAAACCCTTGTTCTAGTTGTAAACACGTTGTAGTTATCTATGCTTTTGATGTAATTAGGAAGGGAATTATAAACTATTGTACAGGAATGCAGTACTCCATTCTTAAACATTGTAGTTCTGACTGAGGTTAAGTGTACATCCTTAATATGCCCCGTGTAATGCATATGAACACTTCCATTGTTTTGAAAGTTAAATCTATTTCTTTTTACAAATAAAGCTGTCTCCAGTATGCGAGGGGGGACCCAAAAGAAACCGGACTCCGAGGACGCTGCCACTCGTAGAGGTAGTGCAGAGTTCTCACGCTAGATGGTGTTAGTAGAGACCTTCATGAAACAGCTGTGCAGACGGCGTCAGTGTAGAACTGAACGTGCAAGTGTGGTATTGTGTTTCTCTGACTGTTGGCAGGTTACCTCTGCGAAGTCGTTATGGCGACTTGAAAAGAACAAAGAGTGTGTGTGACATTTTGCTTTCTGCTTAAAAAGCTGCAACGGAGACACACCAAATGCTTCAGGAAGCTTTCCAGGAGGACGCTATGAGCCGCACACAGGTTTTCGAGTGATTTGGACGCTTTAAACGTGGTGAGACGTGTGTTGAAGACCAAGCTCGTTCTGGACATCCTTCAATATCGCGAAATGAGGAGAACATTGATAAAGTCCGCCAAAAGATCAACGAGGATCGTCGCCAAACAATCGACCAAATTTCAGAAGCAACAGGAATCAGTTGGAGCTCGTGCCAGTGGATTTTGAGGGAGGATTTGCACATGAGACGTGTTGCTGCTAAATTTGTTCCGCGCCGTCTCACACAGGAGCACAAAACCATCCGCATGAATATGTGTCAGGACTTGAAAACAGAGACTGCACGTGATCCAAACTTCTTGAACAAAGTCATTACAGGGAATGGGAGTTGGTGTTATGGGTATGACCCAGAAACCAAGCAAGCATCAAGCCAGTGGAGGACTCCCAACTCTCAAATGTGAAGACGATGATCATTATATTTTTTGATGTTCATGGAATTGTGCATCGGGAATTCGTACTTCCTGGCCAGACTATTAATCAGCACTTTTACTTGGATGTTTTAAGGTGTCTGCGAGAGGATGTGAGGAGGAAACGCCTGGAACTTTGGCGATCAGGTGACTTGTTTCCGCATCACAACAATGCTCCAGTACATACGGCCTTACGGGTGACCCACTATTTGGCATCTCAGACCTAGCCCCATGCAACTTTTCCTATTTCCATGAATGAAAACAACTCTAAAAGGGGAAGGTTATGACGATGTGGAGGCGGTAAAAACAGCTTCGCAAAGGGCACTGGACAATATCAAACTTGAAGAGTTCCAAACATGCTTCCAGCAGTGGGAAAAGAGATTTGACAAGTGCATCACATGTAATGGAGAGTATTTTGAAGGTGACTGAAGTAATTTTGTAAAAAGGTTCATCAATAAAGTTTTTATGACAACAATCCGGTTTCTTTTGGGTCCCCCCTCGTATAAACACATGCCAAAGGAAGTAAGCAAAGTTGAAAATATACTGCATAATACATATCAGCCTATTATTATTTACACTTCACTCTATATTATTCCTTTACTGTAAACCTGTGTGACTATTTCGTACTTTCTTTGTATTCAAACACAACCCTCTGTAAGATGGAAACGTGTGTAAATGGAAAATAAATTCTGTAATGATCAGATTATGTTTTGGAGAGGTTTTAATGTAATGTTTATTTTGATCCAGTCATATGTACTCAAATGAATGTTCTTGTTTGTAATATGTGTGCTTATGTATAAACACACACTTCATTCAGTTTTATTCCATTAATCTATAAAATATACTTTACCATACATTTCTGTTTCAAAGGTTACCCCTGCAGGATTGGGTCTTCCTCATCGCAGCTATTACTACAGATCGCCATCAAATTCGGTAAGACAAGTTTCAGACCTATTTGCTAAAGCCAGAGCTGTAAATTTTAGCAGGGATTTATAAAAAAAATTTTGAAACTACCAACCATAACCTTGAAGCACAGACTGTGTTAGTATGTGATGCAGTAGTAATGTCTGAGTGCAACACCTTATGTATATTAATATAAAGCAATTTTAATGAATACATATTTTAAACTTTATAATATTTTATCTTTTGCTTTTTTCTCTCTTTTTTATTCTTCTATTTTTATAGAAAAAAATCCATGCATAAGGTTTTGCATACTTCAGTGTTTTTGCTAAATATAATGAAATTAACAGCTTTGTAGAAATGGAATTGAAAGCATTTGTACACTGGATATGAGTAATTCAGCTACTAGTTTAAAAATCATTAAAAGGCTTCTATGAGTCATATTTTATTAAAACTTAAAGACTTCACTCATGTCAACTATTAAAAACGGAATGCTTTTGGGATTGTCCCGGTTCTATCCTCAGCTGATTGGCGATCTTACATTTTAAACTAAAATATAGTAAAACATATTTTATCTGTCAGATAAATACAATTTAAAATGTACCATGTTAAACCCATTAATGGAACAATTAGTTCAACAATCAGTTGGTTAAACTGCAAAGCCTGTTAAACTACGAACTAAGTGCCATTAAAAGATGTAATTTCAGATGAATTTGAGATCTTGTAGTTTATTGAGAAACGCAATGCAATACTGACAGGCTGTTAACAGCCAGAAGGCTTTTTTCTGCCTTTTCACCCAGGTTTTGGATTTAACTGCAGGTTGAAATTTTGGTGATTCAGGATGGGGTGGGATTATTTTGTTGAGGAAGTGTTACAAGGTAGCTTTTTCTTGCTCCTCTGATTTTGTACAGGATGCAGTACCATTTTTTGTTTACACCCTGGTGTTTATTGGATTAAAACGGGGTAAATTTTGTAGCTAAACAGCTCATTGGATGATTTTGGAGTTCAGCTTTTGCTCGGTTTAACTCCAGTGTTACCTTGGATGCCTGCATGCCATATGAGGTACCCGGAAAGGCCTGAAGCTGCGTCTTGTTGGGTAATCTCAGTTATTGAGAAAAGTGTAAGTCAGCAGAATTTATGTTGTGCTGGCATGTTACCATGGTAGCTCAGTAGATTATAGCAACTGGATTGAAACCAGATGATCCTTGGTTCAAATGATGGCATTGAAGTTTTCAGATTCATCTTTCTATGTCATGTTAATTTACAATTGCTTATTTTATCTCATACCTGTTTGTTTTTTAGAACCCAATGAAAAATTTAAGTTGGCTTCAGCACGACCAGACTATTTATAAATCTTACTTTTCTCTCTGTTTAACAGGCTACTTCATTATTGTATTTACCAGTGTAGTATACAAATGCTTTGCCCATAAGTCTCAATAACACATACGTAGAGCTGTGGAAAATGTCTGTGGAACAATAGCTTTAGATTTAGTAGTTAAAAATAATTATTAATATTCTAATATGATAACAAAAGGGGCTTCATCAGATTAGTACAAAAATAATAAGAGAAGCAGAAAATATCTTATTGCTTGCCAAGAAGTAATTAAATTGTGTTACATATAAATGTTGATTAGATTGCTTAATTACCAATCTTTGCTGTTAAATTTCAGTTTCTTTTTGCATTTTAAATGTTTTTTTTTTTAAATATAATTTTATGCATCATTGTATATCCATACTCATTAAGTATATATATATTGGGAATGAAAGACTGTTTTTGCTCAGAGGTCTGTATATTGGGATTGAGGTTCTATTATATGCCATGAATCTATGACATAGGACCACCAACTTTATGCCCCTTCTGAACAAAGCCATGCTAAGGATTTTATATGCCTCTGCCAGCAACTTCAGGAACCAGAGACTTGCATATTAATTGTGTGAGTGATATGTGCTGGAAGTAACATACTAAAGAGCAGAAAATTTAATTGATCTTTGTGGTATAACTTGAAAAAGGCAAACAATATAAATTACATATTCTTACAAATGCTTATTCTTCTATCTACTTCAAATTACTTGTGATATAGATGTCATTATACATTTTGTTATAGATGCAAAGGGAATAGAATAATAAAAATAGAAATAGCTGTTTGCTATTTACCGTTCTTAAAATTCCATTCTCTCTTTTCTTTTTTCTTTTTTTCGTAATTTACGTCCTCCATTATCGTAATTTACGTCACATCGGACGATGAATGAAACGGGTGAAATGATGCTCCAATGAGTCCGGGGTCCATGGAGCTTAGAGTTACCCGACATTCATCTATCAGGATAAGGGAAAGCCCAAGGAAAAGCCTTATCCAGGTAACTCGCCGTGACCGAGATTCGAACTTGGGACCTCTTGAACGTGAGGCAGACATGCAACCATCTATGCTACTGAGGCGAGCTCCATTCTCTTTCCTTCACATTGTGAAGAATAGGCACATTCAAGGTGGGAGTACTTTAAAAAGTGACAGCTTATTAAAACTTTAGACCAATAACAATGGATATCTCTGAAATGACTAATGCCATCAAAATATTATTTGGAAGAAATTATGTTTTTAAAGAAATTGTGTTTTTAAAGAAATCTACTCGTTTTTTCATATTATGTTTTTGTCTAACTTCTGTAACGGGATTTCTTCTTTGATCTGTGAATATTGTGTATCACTTTTTCAGAGCAATCTTTTCCCATCTCGTGTCAGTTGGTGTGGCTGTCAGTTTCTTCAGGTCACCAATTGTATCATCTAGATTACATTGTAATCGAACTTTCCTACCTAGTCAATCATTGCAGATTGCCTCCAGCATATCGATAAATCCTTACTTCCTTAATAAATAGTTTCCGTTAATTACATAAAATTGCTTACTCCTGCACATCCACTCTTCGAAATAAAAACTTTTATCTTTCCCGCGTCCTGTTTTTCCACAATGAAGATTATTGATTTTCTCTCTCTATAGCAACCATTCATTTCTTTGTACAATTTTCCCTCTAGAATTTCACTTCCACACACTCAACATAAACATTATAATACTTTTAAACATTTTTCCCAAATTCTAAATAACACCATCAAGCAAATAAACAAACCTGGTTTTCAAGACCAATCAAAAACAACTGTTACACTTCTATGATTTTTCAGTCAAGTAAAATCGTACACAATTTCTTTTGAACGAAGAGGGCTTTAGATTGCTCCTAGAAAAATAAAGTATACATTTTATTTGTCATGTCAGTGTTTTAAATACATAGAATTTTGATCAAAATCTTTAAAGACATTTTTGGGAAAATAAAACATTTGGAAACTGTTCCACTAAAAATAGTAGTTTGGTATAGGAGAGGGAGATTTTCTCTTTGTGTTACATCTTTGGAAGATGTTTAACTTAAATATCAAGTTCTGTATTAATCTGATATTTTGTTTTTGGGTTAAGTTCTCTCTTTCACGCATATGCACAATCACCTATTGCTGATGGGAACATGTGAATTAACTGGAGAATTAATATCTTGTCAGCATGTTGCCATGGTAATTCAATGGTAGAGCAGCTGTGTGTAGAGCAGAGGATCTGCGGTTGAAATCCCTGTCATAGCATTGAAGTTTTTAGTTCAGATTATAATCTTCTTAAGATTACCTTACAGAGTTTGTATGTGTTAGAAAATCACCTATCACTGATTACATTTTAACATTCTTGTAAAGCAGTAATGCATAAATGGAGTTAAAAAAAATATGTTTTTAATTTAAGTGTTTATTTTAATTCAACGAAAAGCAAAGGGATTTACAAAGTATTTTGCATTTACAAGATTGGTACAGCATTCTTCTAAGGGTATTGTCATAAATATATGAATTTGTTATCTATTTAATCATTTGTGTATGGGAATTTATGTATAACAGAAGTGATTTCAAAGCAGGATATTCTTTTATAGTATGCTTCAAACTATGGGAATTTCTGAGAGCAGGATGGCATATGTTCTTCAATATTTACTAAGTAAAATCTAAACAGAAATAAAAACATATGCATTGCAAAACATGGAACATTAGTATTAATAAATCTGATGAAGCCCTTAAGTAGATAACTGCTTTGGGTTTTGCTTAAACATAATTAAGAATGTGAAGGTGACTCTGAATGCCTCATCTTTCTCTCACTTCACTTGCTAGTGTCATGAAAATAACAAAACTGGCTTTATTTTTCAGTTTGCGGGCCCTTCGGGCAAACCCCTAGAAAGGGCTCCTCGATCCAGTCGAGTTTGTTTTGATCTGTCCAATGTTGCATCCTTCCAAGCCCTGTTGAGGCTGATAGCTGAGCAAAATGTAATTTTTTAGTGTCTGAAGTTGGCTTCTTTGCCCTCTGTTGTACTGTGTTCTGCATGATGGTATTCTGTGTAGCATTTTTGTTTGGGTCTGCACAACATTTTGCCTGCACTTGATTTTTTCATTTACAAATGGAGACCATGTGTTACTGTTTATTTAATTACAATGTTTGCTTTGAGGATAGGTACTTAATGTAGAAGAGTGTGTATTAGATTTGAAGTTATTTGTCAAATACATTATTTTAAGTTACTGTATACTTGTATTTTAGGATCAAGAAATGTGGAGCTAAAAATCTTCTCAAATAGGGAACATGGCAGCATATAAATGGTCTTTTAAAAGAGGAGCATTTTGAGCTTTTTAATATCTCTGTGCTTAAAGCTAAGTAATAATTGCATTCCATTAACTTATCATTTTAAATGCTGAGCTTTTTAAATATCTAATATGTATCACAGAAAACATGTATAAAATCTACCTTTGTGATGATTTTTATGGTAAACAGTGCACTCTATCAGCATCTGTCCTTATGAAAGCTGCTTGTTACTGTTTTCATTGGCGCTTATTTAACATTTACATTTGAAGTGTTAAAACATGATTACTTTTAAGAAAAAGAAATTTATGGACATATATAAAAAAGCTAGAATAAACATTGCCCTTTCTGTGAATTTGATGGTGTGAATGGAAACTACTACTCCATAGGTCAGCTCTTAATAAAATATCTAACTCTCATCAAAATATTGGTGTGCAAGAGAGTGAATGACTTCATTGCCATTGGCTGAACATTAGATATTGACCAACAATGGAGTACTTTTGGTGAGTCAAATATCAGGACTCAACTATTCCGTTTAATAAAAGTGTTCTAAGTAGTGCTGTAGATAGATCAAAATTTTTAATTGCTTAACTGTGTTACTTTAATCGATTAATCAATAGATTAATTGAGATATTAATATCTATCAATTAATCAAGATATTATCTGTTCAAAAATTAGGTGTAAGGATTATATAAAGTACTTTAAAACTCTGTAAATTTCATTATTTATTAAACTTTTAAATATTTAGATTCAAAATTTGTGTTTGCATCAAGCGCACATGCTTTATATATGTGTTGAATTAGGTGTACAATATTGTTGTAAGTAATTATTTAGTAACGTATTATATCAATATCTACTAAGATTTGTCAGACTGACATGCAGTTGTTTTTTAATAAGTTTTTCCTTATTTCAACACAAAAATTTCACTCACTGTCACAAACTCAGAAACGTTACTGGCTTACTGCAGTTTACAGCAAAGTTACACCACCATTGGCCCTGAGAAGAGAGATCAGCAATTGTTTCCATACTGCATAAGCGAAGTGTTCGGTACAAGGTTGTACAGCTCAGTTCATGCTAGCAAGTGATAAGTAATCAGTTGTATAAATCAAATCAAATCAAATTTATTCACCATAAGATTTCCAATTACAGAAATATCGGCTTCGTCAATACAATTTTACATTACAGATTAACAGTAAACACATGATCGGATAAACAATACTTAAGTATGTTTCCTTATAGAACATTTTTTACTTTCTATTTTATTTTAGAAACTTAAACTAATTTGTTCAATATTTAAAGAAACAATATCAACATTTTGCAGTTACTAAAAAGATTAAAGATTGCAATATATATAATACATATGTCTAACAAAATTGATTCACTGTTCATCAAGGTATTCATTTACTGAATAAAAACATCTTTGTATTAGATACTTCTTTAATTTCCTTTTAAATATTGTTAAATTTGGTAATTCTTTGAAATATTGAGGAAGTTTGTTGTACAATTTAATACAGTTATAGTGTATACTTTTTTCATATAGGGTTCTCTTATGCCCTTTAACATGAAGATGTGATTTACCTCTAGTGTTGTGACTATGTATTTCAGCGTTTGTGACAAAAATATTTAACTGTTTATGAGCGATCACCAGCACCTCATAGAGATATATAGATGGAACTGACAGAATATTCAATGATCTGAAATAAGGTCTACAACTTGTGGTACTGGAAAGATTCATCATTAAACGTATGGCCCTTTTTTGTATTATAAACATTCTTTTCGTATAGCTCGTCTTTCCCCAGAATATTATGCCATAGGATAACTGTGAGTGAAAGTAGGCAAAATAGGCTATTTTAAGCACATCAAGATTGACTGATGATCTTAAAGTATATAGTGCAAAACAAGTTTGACATAGTTTTTTGGATAAAGCATCAATATGAGTTCCCCAATCTAGATTACTATCTACCCAAACTCCAAGAAATTTAATTTTATCTGTAGTAGTTACTGATTCATTCTCTAAGCATATATTAGGGAAACTTACATTTTTGTTGACTTTATGATGGAAACCTACAGCGATGCTTTTGCTCTTATTAATAATAAGTTTATTGTCTTTAAACCAATTTGAAACATAGTCTGTTACCCCATCAACGTTTGCTTTGAGTTCTTGTTTGTTTTTCCCAGAAATGAGAACACTGGTATCATCAGCAAACAGAGTAAATTTAGTATTAATGCATTGGTTGTTTTTGGCCAGGTCATTAATATACAATAGGAACAATAAGGGACCCAATACCGAGCCCTGCGGAACTCCATATTTAATGTTTTTTACACTAGAGCGAGCAGCTTTAATCTCCTTCGAACCATTTACTACATATTCAATTTCGGTTAACTGCTTTCTATTTATTAGGTACGATTTAAACCATTCAAATGGAACTCCTCTGATACCATAATTATACAACTTGTGTAATAATATATCACGGTCGACTAGATCAAAGGCCTTTGACTGATCAAGAAATAGTCCCATGCATTGATTCCCGCTGTCTAGATTTTTTAGTATATCTTCAATAACGTTCCGTAGTGCTGAGTTTGTTGATTTCCCTTGTTGGAACCCGTACTGCACTTTCGATATAATATCATATTTATTTAGAAATGCTAAGACTCTATTGTACACCACCTTTTCAATTACTTTAGAAAAAACTGATAAAATAGATATTGGCCTATAATTTTCACAATCAGATTTAGAACCCTTTTTAAACAGTGGTTTAATTTTTGAGACCTTTAGATTCTCAGGGAAGTGACCTTCACAGAGTGATATGTTGTCACACACAAGCTGTAAGGAAAGAAACCTCTCTGTCAGCATCTGAATGTAGTTATGTAGCTCTTAGAATATTTCACAATAGAAGTGTAATTTAGACTCTCTCAGGGTTCAGAGTGATTTCTTTTAGCTATCAGGAGTTATATTATCTCAAAGTTCAAAGAACATTACGTGTCTAGTGAAAGCTTGATGCATTGGAAGGGCTGGTCATTACCTTATCTGTCAGCTGCTTCCTCCTCAAGATGGTGCTATCCAGTCCATCTGCAAGCACTGACCAACTTTTCCAGTTAGTTTCTGAAGAAGGTTATGGAGCTTAAAATGACCAAAAGCTTGACATTATTTACTTTGACAGAGCTGATAACCTATAAAGTTTTGATTGATATAAAGGACGTTCAGTATTGTAATCTGTGAAATAAAAATGGTTCTATTTAAGTTAATTGATGGAAATTGATCATTTCTTCACATTAGCTGTATATAGGTTAAGATTTTGTATAGATAGAGTCAAAAGAAAAATTCAATGTCATGGCCGGGATTTGAACCACGGATCTCTATACAGAACCTTAGCCTATATATGGCTAGTGTGATGAAATGATTAATTTCTATCAATTAACTTAAGTAATAAGAGTTTAATGATCAAGCCTGGGATTTAAGTACTTACATTAATAAGTCACCACAAACGGTGTATTTCGGATATGAGAGCCCCTAGTGGTTTATCAGGAAAATATAGGAATCAATAGGAGAATTTAATGTCAGGATGGCACGTTGGCTATGGTAGCTCAATGGATTACAGTGACTGGATGGAAACCAGGAGATCCGTGGTTCAAATCCCGGTGATGGCATTAAATTTTTTATACTGACTCTATATAAAAATGGTTGTAGTTGACACTGTCTGTTCATCCTATTTCTTTTGATGCATAAGGCAGTCCTTGCGGAGGAAAAGTGTTAAGAGGGAAGTGGTATCAACTGCAATCCAGATGTTGTTAAAAGTGTGGCTGCTTAATCTGAATGGCACCATACATCCTGAAAACCACTTTTTAGGCATCAGAACAGTTTCTGTAACTAGAATATATAGTAACCATAGTTTTTGAATGATTAACGTTCTATGCAGTTGGTGAAGTTTGTGTATAATTCCGTAATAAAGTGTCATTTGTACCATTGAATTTCCTGCCATTTTTTTTAATAGAAATGCTTGCCATTCCGATGTTCAAGAGTGCAAAAATTCTTAAGTGTTTCTTGAATCACACTTGATTGATGCCATATTCTGATGAACAACTTCAACAGAAGTCATTTTGGCTTGGCAGTCTTTCATTTAATGAGGAAATAATTTGGATTCAAGAGCAACACTGCTTATCATAAAGTAGTTTTTAAAATTTGCCAAGGATGCAGTTTTAATAACAAAGATTTTCTTTAGAGATGAAAATGGAAAAAAGAACTTCCAATTTATAATATCTAACATTATTTCATGATGATTAATTATAGTGGTTTCACTCTGGCCAGTCCAGTCAAAGGCTTGCACAGCAACCTTGTCTATCTAATATATAGGTAGCTGGGAAATCCAAATATGATGAATAATAAAGTCCCATAACAATTTCGTCTATCTTGAAAGATTATTATCTGATACATTATCTGCACAGTCTGGTAACAGAGTAGGATTTCAGAGGTGAATACTTTTGTTTTGGTTAGTGGCCAAACATGTGTTCAGACCTGCAATGCATGAAAGTCTAAACTAGGTCAGCGCTTGAAAGGAGTTTGTGTTTATCAGCTATTACCAGTTACAAGGGGTTAGGTATTTTTCTTTTAAGCTATTCAGTCATATTCACAACACCTAAACTAAAAGCTGCATAAAAGCTACACATAAGATTTTTGTTTTGTTTTTTGTTGTGTAATTTACATCCTCCAATGCTGATATCAGACGATGAGTGGAATGGATGAAATGATGATCAAATGAGCCCAGGGTCCATGGAACTTAGAGTTACCCGACACTTGTGTTTCAGAATAAGGGAAAACCCCGGAAAAATCTTATCCAGGTAACTCACCCTGACCAAGATTCTAACTCGGGACCTCTTGAACATGAGGCAGACACATTAACATCCATGCTACCAAGACGAGCTACACATAAGATGTAGTCTAATGACCAAAGATAGCAAATTCAACTTTTAATTATGGAAACTTATATTGAGATCAACATTTTTCTAAAAGTAGGATTAGGATTTGGTTTGGGGATTTGGCACCGAAACCTGTGGTTTATTGTATCTAAGCCCTAAGTGGGACTCCCCGGGGAGAAGGATAAGGTGAGAGGAGACAGAGGGTGGCTGACCCAAGGAGTAACAACAGCACTGAGACACTTCTACCCTGAAAGAGACCACCAGATGAGAGATGATGTGAAATGAGAATGAAAATGAAATTGAGGGACAGGAAATTCAGGGGATGTAATTAACCTACCCAGTATTCATCTGACAACTCAGGAAAACCCCTTGAAAAAACCCATGGGTTAGGTAGGTTAGCCATGAGAATCAAACTTGGGTTTCCCAAATGGGGCCGCAGACTGCCTGAGCCATCCCACTTGGTTTCTAAAAGTAAGTTTTCTTCCTATATTTTAGGTTTACCTGTTAGAGAAAACATCATCAAAAGGTGATTACAAAGATGATTACAATAAAGAGGCTTAGAAGGCGATACCATAAACAAAAATGCTATAATATTCACATATGATGGAATATCAGCCATACTTCTTCTTGGTAAGATTTAAGAGATATGAGGGCTGATCAGCAAAGACTGAGACTGATTTTCTCCTTTAGCTTCTGTGATAGTTTCATATCTGTAACATAAATATTTGAAAAGAGCATGTTTTTATGTATAATGTCGGTGGGCGACAGCACTCTCGTATTGGTAGGTTGGTAGTAATGCTCTATTTCGTAGACCCTACGTGCATTTCGCACACCAGACAGTGGAGGTGACGCGAGAGCAGCACTACAGCGCAATCAAATTCTATTTTCGTTTAAACCATACTGCCACCAAAACTTAATGAAAAGCTGAAGCAAGCATACAGTGAAGATGCACTACCTCGTGCAACAGTGGTTTAAGGACTTCAAAGAAGGCCGACTTGTCAGTGTTAAGCAAGGTGGGTCTGCTGTTTTGGCTTCTGCTGTGACTGAAGTCAACATCAACACAGCTGCTGTGATTGTCCGAGAGGATCAGCGTATAACATTACGTAACCTCAGTGAAGTGTTGAGAATTTCATATGGCAGTGCATTTACAGTTATGCATGACCATCTCCATATGAGATTTAACTGTATTGGAACACCACAGTGAAGCGAAAAATTATTTAAAATTAACTTCAGTCGCACAAGAGCCGTAGATGCAAGCGATGATTTGCGAAACATGTCCTCAAAATAGGTACGAAAGTGAAGCAGATGTGTAAAAAATACGACTCATCTATAATTTAATAATCTCCATATGACCCGAGTGGTCATTGGGTGCCACGTCTGTTGACTCCCAAACAAAAGACTGTGCGAATGGAGACAAGCCGTGAGGTGCTGCATCTCTTTGCTGATGGAGGGGATGTATTTTTTAAATCGATTTATCACTGGTGATAAGTCATGGCTGCATCATTATGATCCTGAAGGAAAACAAGCCAGCACAATGTGGAAATCGCTAGGTTCTCCAACACCAAAAATGGCAAAAGTTGTTCCATCTGCAGGGTAAGTGATGGTGATCACATTTTTTGACTGTAATGGAATGATTTAACAGCATGCAGTTCTCCCTCACACTACTGTTACAGCAGCATACTATATGTCAGTATTGGCTATACTGAGGAAGCACATTGCAAAGAAACGAGCAGAGGTTTCTCAGACTGGGTGGCCACTTCATCATGACAATGCACGGCCTCACATTGCAAATCAAGTCATGCAGTTTCTGACTCAATTCAGCATTACCTGTGTACCACAACCACCTTATAGCCCTGATCTTGCACCCTGTGACTTTTTTTATTCCCATCACTAAAGGGGTATTCGATTTGAGAACTCTGAAGCAGTGCTCAAGAAAAGTGAATGGTGTGCAGCACGTGTTCAAGGACTGGCAGAGAGGCTATAAAAAGTACTTGAAGTAGGAGGGAACTACTTTGAAAAAGACCATGTAAACATTGAATTGCAGTATTAAACATCTGTAAAAAAAGAATCATTCTCAGTCTTTATTGATCAGCCTTCGTATAACGCAAACATTTAATACCCTTTTTATTCTTCTAATTTTAATACCTAAGAGATTTTAAACAATTTTCTATTTAGACATTTGCAGGAATGCTTAACAAAGGTACAATCACCTGGCATCTATGATTTACAAAGCTCTGGCGGATTTTCAATAATACTTATACATTTAAGCTATGAAAACAGCACATGTGTTTAATTACAGTCTTGCTTTACTCAGCAGCACAAATGACATTGAGCATCATCTACTCAAATGTTTAATAATTTCTTGTAAATCATGTTAATTTTACCTTTCCTTTTTATCTTCATGAATAATGCTTCTTCTCAGGATATACAGCCTTGTTTAGCACATGGTAAGGTAATTATCTCGCAGCCTAAAATAACTGCATGATATGCAGCCTTTAATTTTTGTGTTGGTGTTAAGCTAGAATTTGTTGTTTTAATTCATGTTATATTTTGCATGTTTATGTAGATACATGTATTCTAATGAATGTTGAATAATTACAATATTTTAGTTAATTGTTTGGTGTAGGCTTATTTAAACCTCTATTTACCTTGAAATCAAACTGGTATTTTAGTTACTTTATTCAGCACTGCAAGCCTAATTACAATCCATCTACATACAAATGTTATTTTTTGTGTGTGAACTTTAATTAGATTTTTGGGATGTAATTTGATATTGATACTATACTATTCATACTATACATCAATTTGTGTGATTTGCAATTTGCAGCTAAATTCAGAAAAAAAAATCTGACATGTTACATTCACATGACTTTTTTCTTCTCTCATTTATTAATAGGTATGTAAATTATTGTTACAGAATCTTATTTTACTTCATATTAATTGAGATAAACCTTTGGGCAAATAGTTGAATTTCACATATCATTATAAATACAAAAGAAACACTGATACAAACTTTTAAGAACTGGATGCTATAATCTGGTCTTAAAATTTGTGCTTTTTTTCCATGCGATCATGATAAACAGCAAAATCTCAATAGAACTTCATTGAACAATTCTAACAATTAGTAACATGTATCTCGGAAATGGTTTGTTCCACAATATAGGTTACTTGATATAAATTGTATATTGTGACTTTGTGGATTCGTGAAATTAAGTCCAGGTTACAAACACTAAAAATTGCTCTTTATTTCCGTAGAAACACACTTTGTCAACCTGGCAGTCCAGAATTACGTTGCATACAGAATACAGCTTGCAAAGTCAACTACCACAGCCGACACAGCTGTTCATGCATGCGAGTTCAATTAACAACTCCAAGTGATGGGCGGCGGCTTCCTTTTATAGCTACTCACTATTCCGGAAATTCATGGTAGTTCTCAAACAATCAGGACGGTGTTAGAAGAAAGACAAACTCTCCAGAAATCCGTCTCCCTCTCCCCACCGTTTCGGCAAGCTTTTATCTTCGCACTGCACTGTCCGTCTCTTTGAATGCCTTGCCGCGCCACCTCGTCACAACAATGCATTTGTGACAGTATTTTAAACACATTTATTTTTAAAATAAGATCATTTTAAAATAAGATGTCGTGTATTGCTTTGATATGGACCATAGAGCCAACTTTCGGGAGATAACCATTGTGGCAAAATGCGGCACTTACTGGGAGCAGAGATTAAGGAGACTCTGGCCATTTCTTCTGAGTTGGGCACACTGAGCTATGATGCTGGATTTCAGTTTAGTTACTCATGGGAACTGTACTTAAAATGGAAATAAACCAGTTCAAGAAGCCTAAATTTATACAGATTGAACATCCAATTATGGCTGAACACCTGTCCTCCACATTCCATCCAGCGGAATCGTAGGATGTTGAACTGATGAATGAAATAGAAACATCAGTGACAAACTACCTCTCAACTCCACCGCTTGCCCATAAACTCTCTCCATCCTTATAAAGCTGCGAGCTGATAATCTGCCTTATGCATCATTTAAAGTCCTTCCTGCATCATGGATTCTGTGATTGGTCCATCTTTTCAACAGTTCGCTCAGTTTGGCTCACTTTCCAGGAGCATGGAAAAATGTCAAAATTATCACTCTTCCCAAACCTGGAAAGGACTTAAAAAGGATTCAAGGACTTAAAAAGGACTTAAAAGGACTTGAACTCATTGGCCAATCAGACTTCTCCCAACCATCAGCAAACTGTTCGAAAAAGTTCTTCAACTATGTCTACAAATCCTGTTGGATTGTCATAATGTGCTGCGTCCACAACAATTTGGATTCTGACATCAGCATTCAACAACCCAACAGCTCCTCCATATAGTAGATGAAGTGGCCAAAGCATTCAATAGTCGTCATTACATTGCAGCCATATTCTTTGAAATTTCCTGAGCCTTCGATTTCATATGGCATGAAGGTCTCCTTCACTGCCTAATACACTATAACATTCCTTCTTACCTTATTCACCTCATGTACAGTTACCTCAAAAAATAGTCCTTCGTCTTTGCTAGGGATGACATCTTCTCTCAGCTCTATGCCATTAATGCAGGGGTGCCCCAAGGCAGTGTCCTAGGCCCCTGCTATCTATTCCTCACCTACATAAATGCCCTTCCAACCTATAGAAGTTGCAACTTAAACTTGTTTGCAGATGACACTGCTTTAACAGGCACTTCTAAATGCCATATTTCTGCAGTGCAACAGGCTCAGCTTTATGCTGACATGCTTTCTGCATGGTTTCATGGTTTGTCACCTGGTGCTTAAAGATCAATGCTACTAATTACCAGGCTGTAACATTTACTAGGCACCGCCCTCTGGGTGCCAACATCTGAGAAATGGGTCTGGTCATAATGTGGTGGGGCGAGGTTACCCCAAAGGCCAAGGTTGCCATGTGGGGAGTGTTGGTAACCAACCAACCAACCAACCAACATTTACTAGGCAAACACTTCAAGATGTACCCAATCTCCGAGTAGTAGGAGAAGCAGTATCATGGTCCACTATAGTGACTTATCTAGAAGTCATCTTAGATATGAAGTTCACATGGAAGGCCCATATAACAATGCTGGCTAATAAGGCCAACAGAAAGATGGCGATGTTGTATCCATCATACAACAGGAAATCATTGCGAACGAGATCCTTCTCTACAAGCAGGTTCTGCGACCTATAATCACATATGCCTGCCAAGTCTGGGAAGTTGTGTCAAAATCCACCTCTATAAACTCCAAATTCTCCAAAACAGCTATCTTCGCACCACAGCCTCAGCTGGTTGGTACATTCCCAATGACAACATCCACTCAGACCTCTCCTTCTCAAAACTAACTGACTAAATCTTACATCTCTCCCATGGCTTTTATGCCACACTTCCTTCCAATTTCAACAACCTCATTTGTGGCCGCAGGGAGAGAACCTTGGAGAGAAATATAAGAGACCCAGACTTGTGCTAGGACCATCGTAAATATGATATATGCAGGACGGCATGTTGGCCATGGTAGCTCAAAGGTTAAGAGCGACTGGACGGAAACCAGGAGATCGGTGGTTCAAATCCCGGCCATGGCATTGAATTTTTCATGTTGACTCTATCAAAAACCTTAGCCTATATACGGCTAGTGTGGAGAAATGATTAATTTCCATCAATTAACTAAAATGATATATGCAGTTCAATCTATCCCCATACACTTATTCCAACACCTGTTACCCTAACATCATCTTATCTCTAAATCAATCTCCATCTACCCACCATCCCTTAATGAAAAACCCATTCCCATGCCAGTCTTGGTATGGCAGCAGTCGAGGGACCCTGTTCTGTGGAGGAGGACTCTTCTTCAGCAACAGCATGGCTGTCAGCATAGGGTTTTTCACTAATTTTGTTCATTCATCATCCTGATGATGGGAAAGTTATACGCTCCTGAAACTCTATTGTCTAATCAACAATACACCTGGCTTGAAGCCCGAGAGCATCTAGAATACATTTATTTTTGTGTGTTGTATGTTTTATCAATCTCTTAACGTTCATAAGTTTTAAAAGAATATATAAAATACCTTCCAAATGAACAGGACTTCTCAGTCTATTTGCAGAAAATTCAAGATATACTTTTATTTGCACTTACATATCTTTAATATGTTTCAATTAAAATCATTTGAGCCATTTTTCATAAAGCAAAAAAGGTTTTCATATGAAGGTGTTTTACAGTTGGGAGACTTTCTTGTAAACCTGTGTCACATCTTTTTAAGAAGCTGAATTTAAATACAAAGTTCAGTCACTAATAATTGGAAGTTTGAAACAGTGATGTTGTTCACATTACTTGAAGTTTGACTGTGTAAATATTATGCCTTAATATTTAAACATGTTTTGGGAATTATTTGATATTTAGAGAAATTCAGTAACGTGACATTCAAATTAATTCATAAAAAGATATGTAGTCTTATTATTTTAGTTAATTGATGGAAATTAATCATTTCTCCACACTAGCCGTATATAGGCTAAGATATTTGATGGATAGAGTCAACATGAAAAATTCAATGCCATGGCCGGGATTTGAACCAGTAGATCCGTGGTTCAAATCCCGGCCATGGCATTGAATTTTTCATGTTGACTCTATCCATCAGATATGTAGTCTTGTTTTTCACACTATGTCACATTTTTATTTTTTGAGGAACTACATATTTTCAGGAGTGTTGCTTCCATTTACAACCTTGAAGGCTTCTAAAAGTGCTTTACATATTTATTTATGGGCCTCAAAACATTTATATCTGATAATATATCAATTTTTTAGTAGAATGCAATCCTTCTCTTCCTATTAAGTGGTAGAGAAAGTCATAAAAATGAACATGGTATTGGTATAGAGTAGAAAAGGAGCTATCAGGTTGGTGAAATATTGGTATCACATTTTTGGTGAAATGCAGAACTTTCTCTGCTTCCGTACATAAGTAGAGATAAAGTAAAGAGAACAGGAAATATATAAAAGGAATTATTAATGTCTTTGATGATAGCACTAAACAAACATTTTCAATTCTGCTAGAGGTTTAGTAGGTGCGCCATTAGTAGACTTAGAACTTTTAGGACTCGGATTGTACGTGCTCATGCTGTGAGTATAGGAAGAGGGGTGTGGTTTAACTCCAGGAGTAAACAGGGTCGCCTGCCTTAGAGGTATACAAAATGTGCTAGCAAACTGTTTTAATAAAACAATATATAAATTATGTCACCGTTTTCAGAATCATTCAGTAGAAGTAGATGTAAACAAAACACATTTTGAAAAATAAAGTAAAATAAATTACTTTTGCAATACAAAATAAATGCCTAATCTTTAATTTTTCAACTTATTACAGTGTATAACAGCATACATTTTAAACTTTTCGAAGGTGAATCTCCACCTTCTGTCACTCAAGCAATATTTGTAGTTTGAAAAAGTTCTCTTGACATCAGATGGTGCAAACATAAAATACTGCAGATCATGTTGCCTTATAAACGTTGTTTCCTTATGCGATTGCAAATTATTTTTAATGTTTACCATTTTAAAATAGCCTGGGTTTTTCTCAAGTATGGTTTTCATTTTGTTTTTTATTTTATCCATGACAGATCCAGCAACTGCTGAGTCTATCTGTTGAGCTAGTTCTTCTATGAGCCCTATGGCATGACACATTTTATTGCCCCTCCTTTCTAGCTGAACAGTGGTTTTGGACAGGACTGAAAAACTGTTTCTGATGAAGAGCAAATCTTAGTGTAATTTGCTTGAAATGAGGGACTGAGCGGCTCTTACTGCAGAACTATGCTCGTTATCTAACACACTAAGAATTTCAATAGCTATGTCATAATGTTCCGCATAATACATAGCAGCGTTTAGCCAGGTGCCCAAGTGAGTTGTAACCGGCTGAGGAGGTAAGGCGCCATTTCTTCGTAGGGCACTACATTAACGTTAGGTGCCATTTCTTTATATTTACTTTTTCTGCTTGGAGCTTTCAAAAATATATTTTTTACGTTTGCAATTAAACTGTTTACATCACTGCGAATTTCCTCGACTACACGATCTTACACAAGTCCTGAAGAAATCGGACTGAGACGGTGAAGTTACACCTGGCCCTCATTGTTCCTCGACCTCTGTTCTTGCTAAAATCTTGCTTGATGGTCCTTAGTGTTGCAGTGCTGTCTCAGCCATTTGGTTTAGTGCCCTTAATTTCTACATAGCATTCCTTACATTGGATATTTTCTCCCTTCTGTGTGAAAATATCACCTCTTGCTAACTCTTTGTCCATTCTGCATTTACGTGCTTCTGACATTTATGTTAGTCACTCTCAGCGAACAAATCACTGTCTCCAAACACCACCACTCTGCCACTAACGGCAGGGCATGCAGTGTTTGTACAGCCCTGAGCGTTTTGGCGCATGACATTGTAGGTTATATTACGTCGCGTAACATTTAACTGTGTTCTCCTGCGGGGGTCCTAAAAGTTCTAACTCTGGTCATTAGCTTCAAGGAGAGAGGTGAGAGTCAGGTTTATTTTACTGGAATGCTCTCCAGCAGCAGGGTGGGAAGATAGTTGGAGAGCGTGTGTTAAAATTTGTTTTTATTAATCATATGTGAATGACATACAAAATGTTTAAGCAATATATGGGATAGCATTTTAAGTGTCAGCATATTAACAGTTACAGGAAAAATACATACAGGGTTTTACTGTAAGAAGATTTGTTCAAATATGTTCCAGATAGTATTCTTCACATTCCACACTCGTTCATGTGTCATGTTTAAAAGAAAACTACTGCTGATTAAAATAAATTTTGTTGTTGTTATTTCCACAGTCCGTTATGGCATACAAGCGTCACTTACGAGATGCTGTACAACAACTTGGAGCAACAAGTGTTGCAGCAGAGAAGTTCAGTGAAGACATTTTCCACTTTGAGAAAAGAATTGCTGAGATAACTCCAGAACCAGAGGAGCTGATGGACCCAAGGCACTACAGCAATGTCAGTCTTAGGAGCTTGAAGTTTTCTGCAGCATCAGTAAGTGTATCTATGGTGTCAGTATTTATTTCTTACACAAAACTGAAGAAGGTTTGCAGTCAGATAGTTGGAAGAGAACACTTTCATGGTTACAGTTTCTGTAAACTGACATGATGGTAAAATACATACAATCTACATATTTAATATAAAATTAAAATTTTATATGTTGGGCTTTGTGATAGTAATATGCACTAATACAGGGTTCTTCATTTAAAATCTGATGGAACACTCCCACAACCTTGCTGGATTCCACCACTACCAGCTACTGTTGTGTATGGGGGCTAACAGTATGCATACCACTCAGTAGTATTGTACTGGCACCAACAAGAACAGGCACTTGACTCTAGAGCAGCATATTGTCATGTTTAAATTCTGTCATATTTTAACACATAAGCTTCACTTAGTACATACCTATATTGAGGACATGTTTCGCAAACTATTGCTTGCATCTTCAGCTCTGTTGCAACTTACACTAGATCCAGTGGTGTGGGTAGTTTTGGAGTTGTGTTGCCATCTATTGATTTAGTGATGAATCTAAATTTGGTTTTTTTTTTTTCAATTCAGTTTATTCATTCCCTATATTTCATACAGAGGATACGTCATTTTACATTATAAGAAAACATAAAAATATACCTTAAAGTCTACTATATGCACTGCTTAGAAACTAAAATGTACATTATATCGAGATTTAACTGTATTTAACTGTATTGGAACACCACAGTGAAGCGAAATAATTATTAACTTTTAGATGAGTCGTATTTATTACACATCTGCTTCACTTTCGAAAGTGAAGCAGATGTGTAATAAATACGTCTCATCTAAAAATTAATAAAATGTACATTGTTTAAGTTAATTAGGAGTCGATTAATAACACAAAACAACACTCACTTTTAAATTTTCCCGGAACCGGTTTCTGAGGTCTTCCCTCTATCTTCAGCCGGACATCGACTAGTTCTCATTGGTGTAGCTGGCAATATTTTGTCTTCGGTCTCCTCTGGTGGCGGTTCGAGGAACTTGCTGAACAAATCTTTCTGGGGGATGTCGAAATTGAATACTTTGTTCCTATTTTTTGAAATAAAGATTTGTTCCCATGTGGACAGTTCTTCTTTTCCTGTTGTATGTTTTAGTAATTTTGGTTCTGGATTTATGTTGTGGTTTTTTTCCCAAAAATGCGTGGCAACTGCTGATTTTTCTAATTGTTTGTATTTTATGTTCCTAAAGTGTTCCTTTGCTCTTGTTTCTAAATTTCTTTTCGTTTTTCCAATATAAATTTGACTACAGTCACAGCATTCAATTTGATATATACCAGATTTTTTGTTAGATGGAATGGCATCTTTGATGTTTGAGCAAATTAGGTTTTTTAAGGAGTAATGGTTCACTGGAGCTAGTTGAATGTTTTGTTTTTTGAAGACTTTTTTGAATTTATCAAAGGCCCATGGATGGTAAGTGAATTTTTTGAAGATCATTTTAGTTTCTGTAGCTGAGAGGGTTGTGGTTTCCTTTAGTAGTTTCTTCTTTTTTGCTAAGTTCACTTTTTTGTCTACTAGTGATTTGGGAAAGTCATTTTTCTGTGCTATTTCAATAATTTTGTTGTATTCTATTTTGTATTCTTCTGCTGTGAGAGGGATGTTGACCAGTCTGTGTGCTAAACTATTAAAGATTGCCTGTTTGTGGGATCTTGGATTGTAGCCATTAGCTTTTATGTAGTTGTCTGTCTGTGTTGGTTTTCTGTAAATGCCAAAGTTTATTCTATTTTTATTTCTGATTATTTTTAGATCTAAAAATGGTAAATACTCGTCTTTTTCAACTTCTACAGTGAACTTGATGCTTTCTTCTTGAATATTTAAAAGTTTTAGTGCATCACTGATGTGTTTTTTTGGCACTATGGCAAATATGTCATCTACATATCTTTGCCAGAGTTTGAACATCCATGGGAAACCTTTAGTGATCCTTATTTCTAGTGCACTCATGTACAGATCGGCCAGGAAGGGTGATAAGGGGTTTCCCATTGCTAAACCAGAAGTTTGATGGAAATATTTTGTTTGAAACTGGAAGAAATTCTGTTCTATGCATAATTTGGTAAGTTCGATGTAATCTGAAATTTCAAGTGATGACATTCCAAGTGATTTGAGCCATTTTTCTATCAATGTTGGGAGTTGTTTAACTGGTATGCTGGGAAACAGTGATTTAACGTCAAATGAGACTAGTGTGTCTTCTTCATTTAGTTCAGTATCCATTGTTTATTTTCCATTTTTTGCTTTGTACTCTTCCACACTATAAAAAGCTTGTTCTGACAAATACCTTTTTATATTCTTTTGTCTTCTGGCGGAATGTTGAAATTCATTAGGTGATCACCTAATGCATTAATGTGAATGGTTTCTTCCATTAGTGAATGATAGTTTAATTGATCACAGCTTCTGTTCTTTTCCGATGAGACATGGTTGCACCTCAGTGGTCGTGTCAACACTCGTAACAGTCGGTATTGGGCCTCTGAAAATCCACATTGCATTCAAAAATTCAATCTCATTAAGATTGTTAAGTTGGAGTTTGGTGTGCTATTAGTGCTAGATGCATGATCGGACCAATGTTCTATGAGCAGACTGTAACTGCAAAGAGGTACCAAAATGACATTTTGACCCCATTTTATCATGAACTGACAGAAGAGGAGAAATCATGTGGGTGATTTGAATAAGATTCTGCTACTGGCCACACAGCAGAGGAGTCCATGAATAAAATTAGGGAAGTGTTCGAAAATAGTGTTTAGTGCTAGTGTATAGCCTTCTTGCTCCCACTGATCTAGTAATGTGTGCTTTTTACTTGGCGGTAACCTGAAAGGCAAAGTTTACAAGACAAATCCTTATACATTAGAAGAACTAAAAGAAAATATTGGAAAGGAAATCAGAAACATTAAGTGGTGCAATTTATTCATGTAAGTCAGAATATGTTCCCTAATATAATGCTGGTTTAGCCAAAGGTGGATGACATTTCCAGCATCTTCTATAAGGTGAGAGTACATTCTTTATGCACAGAGTTTATGTAGGAGTAGAGTCAGCTGTGACACCCCAATCATGCACAGGCATTTTGCCTGTCAACTGCTGGCATCACTTCTCATGGTGGTTAACCTTGTTCTTGGAGTTGGTTGCATAAATATTGTGACTTTGTGGGTTTGTAGAATTAAAAGTCCAATTTGCAGAAATTGGCATGTTCTTTATTTCCTTAGAAATACAATTTGGTCAACCCTTACAGTTGCAGAATTACATCACATACACAATTACAATCTTCCACTTCATCTGTCACACCCACAAAGAGTTCACTTTCAAAATACAGCTGCACAATTCAGTTCTGATCACATTCTCCCATTATGACTGTCTGATAAACTAGCCACGGCTTCTTTTATATACAACGATTCTGAAATGAACAAGAAGGCACTAGAATCTTCTAGTTATCTAACTTTATCTGCTTTGGCAAGCCTCTTATCTCTGCGCTATCTTTCACTGTTCCTTATCTCCACACTATACTATCTGTCTGTTTGTGCGCCTCGGCCACACCTCCTTGCAACAAATGCGGTCGGCGACAGTATGTTACTTTTCAAAACACTGTTTTTGTAAATATTTTTCCAAACTGTAAGTTCTGCTTTTTCTGAAATGCATTTTAGCATTATCAGGTTTCTATTTATGGTGCATTGATCTCTCCAAAAAGTCAAGCTACTGATGATTTATTTTCCTATTTTGTCTATGTGTTCCTGATGTGTTTTTTTTACCTCTTTTTTTTAATGTTTCTTCAAATTTTCCCAATGTAGATGGTTTTGCAGTTGTTGCAGCTGATCTGGTATATTTCTGGCTTGTTCTGCAAAGGAATGTTAACTTTCAATGGACATCTGTCTTACCTTGATCTTAAACCATATAACATTTAGTATTTACAGAAAATCCAGATACCGGTAGCTACATAAAATAAAACATTTATAATCCCATTCCCCACCAACGTGCAGTATTCAACAGTCTTGTGCCAATATTAGTAAATGTTCCCTTGAGCAAAGAGGAATATGATAATCATCATAATAGACATAGCTTCAGAAAATGGATTCTGGATGGAAATAGTACATAAATATAAACAGAACTAAGAACAGAAAGAGAGTAAAAGAAGCCAGTATATTCATCCTTAATGACAAAGAAAAGAAGATCTTTAGGAAATTCACATACCACATGCCTTCTATAGATTGCAGAGAATCTTCAAATAGCACATCATTTTGGCCCCAAAAACAGTTGTGCCATCAAAAATAAATGAAATGCTAAATTTAAAGATGACATCCCACAGGAGAACAATCAGGAACATACCAGATCAGCTGTAATACGAGGATTGGCTAATAAGTCCCAGGCCTCGCATAGAGAAGATGGTACTGGGCCTGTTTGACAGATAGCATCATATAAATATGTAAAATATGAACCTTTTAACAGTGAAGCAAACAGATATATACAAACATAATAATTTGTAACTTAAAACTTCACTTATCTTATAAGAATTTATAAGAATTATCACAATTTCTTATAAGATAAGTGAAGTTTTAAGTTACAAATTATTATATTTGTATATAGCATCATATAGTTTAACTCTAGACTAGCTTGTATCCATAGTTACAGGGCAATTGCTTGTTTAGTTTTTGAATGATAGCATTTTAAACAAGAAAAGTGTAGAGATTTCACGAAAATGGAGGATTTGGAAAAACGAACAATGTTTAAATACTTCCGTTTGAAAGACTTAAAGCCTAAAGAAATCAAGGAGGAAATGGACAGTTCATTGAATGAATCTCCCCTTCATATACTAAAAGGTGGGTTGCAGAGTTTAAAATGGGACATATGAGCACTGTGATGAGCCTCACTCTGGACTTCCTGTGGAAGACACAACTTCAGAGATAATTGAAAAAAATTCATTGTTTAGTACTGGAAGATCACAGATTAAAGTTGTTTGAGATAGCAGAGGCTGTAAACATATCAAAAGAACGTTCAGGTAATGTTTTGGGCTTTCACAAGGTCTGTGCAAGATGAGTGCCACATTTGTTGACACCTGATGAAAAGTTGCAAAGAATAACTGTTTCTGTTAAGAATTTGGACCTCTACTGTAAAAATCCCAGTGAATTTTTGAGCTGACTTATTATCATAGATGAAACTTGGATACATCACTACACTCCAGAAAGTAAATCACAGTTAAAGCAGTGGATTGCGCCAGGTGAACCAACTCCAAAAAAGGCAAAGTCAATTTTGTCAGTTACCAAGATTATGACTAGTGTTTTATGGGATGCACAGGGAATTATTGTTATTGATTACTTGGAAAAGGGAAGAAGTATCACTGGTGACTACTACGCAAGCTTACTGCAACATTTGAGTGATGAGGTGAAAAGAAAAAGACCTCATTTGGCAAAGAAAAACATGTTTCTTCATAGCAATGCTCCTGCCCATCGTTCAGTCATTGTGACGGGAAAAATGTGTGATCAAAGTACAAATTGCTTGAACATCCACCCTGTTTGTCAGATCTAGCACCCAGTGACTACCACCTGTTCCTGAACCTCAAAAAATTTCTTGGAGTATGCAGATTTCACAGCAACGAGGAGGTCATTGATGTGGTAAACAGCCATTTTGAGGACATGATAAATCACCTGCAGAGATTGTTCAAATTAGAACACTGATATGATAAATGTATTAGCCTTTCTGGAGGTTATGTTGAGGAATAAAGAAAAATATTTAATTTTCTTTTTATCGTGACTTATCAGCCGACCTTCGTAACTCTGAAAGAAAAGATGATGAAGATTGGAAAATATGATATTAGAAGCTTTACAGAAGCTTTTAAACAAGGGCAAAAGAACACATCAGGAACAAAAAGCAAAAATATGAAGACATATCAAATATAGCTTGACATTTTCACACTTCAGCACACCAAAAAGAGAAATCCAATTATTCTAAAGTACATTTCAGTAAAAGCAGAACCATCAATTTGGGAAAACCTTCAACATTTTTTGGAAGAACAAAAATGATGTCTTCAATTTTAGTATCTCACCAAGTGACATACTTACGGAGAAGTTCATCTAAGCACCACCAGGGACAAGGCAACTGCCATGAGAAATGATGCTGGCAGTTTCAACAAGAAACTGAGGAATGGAAGCAATTAGCTTATGAAATATGTATTCCAATAAGTCGTGCAGTGCCAAAAGTCGATTCAGTAATAATAATTATTGACAGTATACATTATGCAATATTATATAAATTATACAATACAAATAGTTTACTAGAATGCACATTGGGTGTGATTTTCAGGCAGGATAGGTTCCATAAAGTTAAGTAACTAGGTAGAACTATTGCTTCAATGGCATCACAAACCAATAAATTCAAGTATTCATGCATGGACTCTTTGTCATCAAGAGACCTTGGAATCAACATGAAATCACCTTCCTTCATGTCTCCACTGATATTGTTTTATGATATGCTACCTCTACAATTTGTCTTTCTCACATAATAGGAAAATGTGCTACATCTTTCTATCCCAGTAGCTGAATCATATGAATTTCACATATTGCTAATGCTGTTAGTCCAGGAGCTATAATACGAGGGCTGATCAACAAAGACCAAGGTTGATTTTTTTCACAGATGTTTATTACTGCAATTCAATGTTTACATGATCTTTTCAAAGCAGTCCCCTCCTACTACAATGCACTTTTTATAGCATCTCTACCGTCCTTGAACACATGCTGCAGACCATTCTTTGTCAGGTCCTTGAGAACTGCCTCACTTTTCTTGAGCACTGCTTCAGAGTTCTCAAATCCAATACCCCTAAGCTTTGCCTTTAGTGATGGGAATAAACAAAGTCACAGGGTGCAAGATCAGGGCTATCAAGTGGATGTGGCACACAGGTAATGTTGAATCGAGCCAGACTGCATGACTTGATTTGCGATGTGAGGCCGTGCATTGTCATGATGAAGTTGCCCTAATCCGAGAAAGCTCTGGTCGTTTCTTTGCAATGTGCTTCCTCAGTGTAGCCAATACTGATGTGTAGTATGCTACTGTAACTGTAGTGTAAGGGGGAACTGCATGCTGGTAAATCATTCCTTACAGTCAAAAAATGTGATCATCACTTTCTCTGCAGATGGAACAACTTTTGCCTTTATTGGTGTTGGAGAACCTGGCGATTTCCACACTGTGTTGGCTTGTTTTCCTTCAGGATCATAATGATGCAGTCATGTCTCATCACTGGTGATAATCAATTTAAAACTCAATTTAAAATGCATTCCCTGCAACAGCAAAGAGACGTAGCACCTCACGGCTTGTCTTCATTTGCACAGCCTTCTGTTTGGGAGTCAACAGACGTGGCACCCAATGAGCACAAAATCATGTCATATGGAGATGGTCGTGCATAATTGTAAACGCACTGCCATATGAAATTCTCAACACTTCACTGAGGTTACGTAATGTTATATGCTGATCCTCCAATCTCAGCAGCTGTGTTGATGGTGACTTCAGTCACAGCAGAAGTACAAACACCAGACCCACCTTGCTTAACACTGACAAGTTGGCCTTCTTTGAAGTCCTTGAACCACTGTTGCACGAGGTAGTGCATCTTCACTGTATGCTTGCTTCAGCTTTTCATAAGTTTTGGTGGCTATACAGTTTAAACGAAAACAGAATTTGATTGCTCTGTACTGCTCCTCGCTTATCACCTCCACTGTCTGGTATGCCAAATGCACGTAGGATCTACAAAATAGAGCATTCCTACCAACACGAGAGTGCTGCCACGTACCAACATTATATGTAAAAACCTGCTCCTTTCAAATATTTATGTTACAGATACAAAACTGTCACGGAAGCTCCAGGAAAAAATCAGTTTCAGTCTTTGTTGATCAGCCCTCGTAT
>JAUKNK010000241.1:0-90000 GCA_030765055.1 Mantis religiosa | reverse complement strand
CAGAACATATTGAATACAAATAATTGTTGTGCATCATTGATAACAAAACAATCAGTTAACAAAGAAGAAAAGTACATAAGTAGGATACTTCTAAATTTATGCAAGTTATAACCATTTCAGAACAAAAATCACACTTTAAATGTGTAGCATAACTACATCTTCATTAATGTGTTTAAGACTAATTAGTACTGTTGGTTAAAAGTTCCTGTGAATTGTAAAAGCAGTGTGTTAATAGGTATTTCTTGAGTCCTTTCTTAAACAGTTTTATATCAGATAATCCCTTTAGATCTGTTGGTAGTACATTAAAATATTTAGAACCTGCATTAATATATTTTTATTACCAAAGGTACCCCTGTATGAACTCAGAAAAAAGTCATTTTGTCTGCAAGTAAAATTAGTATGTACATCTTTCGAAATGTAACTGTATTGGAACATCACAGTGAAGCGAAATACTTATTAAATTATAGATGAGTCATATTTATTACCCATTAGCTTCACTTATGTACCTATATTGAGGATATAGGTACGTAATATAGGTACTCAATATAGGTACGTAATTGAAGCTGATGTTTAATAAATACGACTCATCTATAATTTAATAATGTACATCTTTGTTTGGTTGAGGGGATTCACTTGAGGTTTTAACATACAAAATAGTGAAGAATACATATATACAAAATAATGGAAGTATTTTAAGTTGTTTAAAGTATGACCTTCAATACTCCAATCTGTTAACTTTAGCCATAGCTCTTGCAGCTTTTTTTTTTGGAGCAAGAAGATCTGCATGATACAGGATATAATAATAGAAGGAGAATTCAATAAGTGGAGTGCCACAATAAAAATTTGGAACATGTAAAGCAGATAAAACAGAAATATTTAGAATTATGTAAGAAACATTTTTGCGGAAAAAACTAATAAAAGAGGTAATTATTCTTCCAAAATTAGTGAAATTGACCAAAAAACGTTGTGGAGTATAATTATCACACATGTTTATTACAAAACAGCAGGGCTACCTGACTGACCCTTAGAAACTACAGCTACAATCATCAGTGCAGTTTCCAACAGTCAGCAGATACTGACAGTTGCAGCGGATGATAGGGAATAGTCTTACTGAAATAGTGGCAAGGCACTTAGTCCGGAAAACTTTACATTTTGCATACTAGACATTGAAGCATTAAGTGATTATGCACACAATTTGAATAAATAATTGGTATAAGACATACTTGCAGTTTTATCATTTCTGTAAACCTTAATCCACATCTAGTGACCCAATGTGTCATGAAAAAGTGCTAACAGAAATTGTAGTCAATATACACGGACTACAAACATAATGGCAGAGCGGGCAGCTGGAGTAAGTCTTTATTGTGAGCAGTAAGTTGCCTCCTTTCAAGGCCAACCAATCTGAACTTGGTTCACTCAAACAGAAGGGCAGTTAAAATTAAATGGCATTATGTTCATACTCCTTGTCTGAACTCATGATGCTGCTACAAAGAATTGAAGAGCTATCCAGACAAGTTGTAGCCTGAACAACCCATCCAATATGACAATGTTTGCCTAAGTAAAGCTACCAACAAAGAAGTTGATACTAAAATTAGTTTGATGATTGGTAGTAAGAGATTTTATTTGACATCATCAGTAAATATACATTGAATAAGTAATAAAATTTTAGAGGCAGATTTAAAAGAAACATTTATATATTGTAATTAAGAAGAGAATCAGATAATAATAATATACATAGTAAATAACACTTAACATAAGAAAGAAGAAGTAAAAAGATAATAAATAAATGAGTATTGATTTGAAAGTAGTGGTTGCCTAACGGACAAAGTTTGAACTGTAGTATCGATCCATTGGTGACATCGCTTCAATCCACTTCGTGTCTGGCTGGTAGCAAGAACAGAGATATGTAGCATTCTCCTTTAAATATTTGAAGAAATCAACAATTTATGAATATATTGGTTTTAAAACAAGTGAATTTATTATTTGAAGCAAAAGGTTAGAAACAGTGATGTATATAACAATTGAAGTAATGAGTTGGTATTCAAATATAACCAAATGATTAACATAGCTGCAATTAATGGATACAGTAAAAAATTATTAGAAAAGAAAATTTGGAAATTTAAGAAACAAAAACACATATTGGATACCACAAAACTAACAGATTCAAAATCCGAGAAACAGTTCAAGAAATTCACATATCATCCCAAAGTACATCATAAATTCAACAAGATATTCAAGAAATATAACATCACCCTAGCCCCAATAAATAAATTCAGTTTAAAAAACTTATTATGCAACAACCTGAAAGACCCAGTACCTGAAAACAAGAAATCAGGTATATACAAAATAAACTGCTCAGACTGTAATAAGTTCTACATAGGAAAAACCAAAAGAAGTTTACAAATTAGATTACAGGAACATATGAGATGTGTGAAATACAAACAAATAGAAAAATCAGCAATAGCCCACCATTTTTGGTCTACCAATCATGAAATTGTACCAAATATAAAACTATTAAAGCCAGCCAATAATGCAGCTGAGCTCGATGTTTGGGAGAAGTTGCTAATTATAAAAAACAAACAGTATACGTTAAATTTCGAATTGCCACCTGAAAACTCTCTTTGGAAGTTCATCTCACAATCAACAGATGTCACCTCAAACAACCAGCTCACTTCAAGAAACCACGGATCCAACCAGTTGGATAGTTGCTGATGATGGGGACGAGCCGGTCTCCGAAACAATTGTTCAAGTAAGGATATTTTAAGTGATGTTGTGTTTGAATACCAACTCATTACTTCAAGTGAATTTATATTATTGAGGTAGTCGACATATTTTAAATATTCCATATCAAGTTTTTGTGAACAGTTCTACACAGTGCAAACCAAAAGAAACTAAAAACCATAGCTAAATAACATTTTAAAAATGTCAGATTGAAACAGGATGACAAGTCAGCAGTAGCATTTCACTTTTCGAATGAAAACCGTAACCTCAACCCAAATCTGAAATTATTAAAAGGTGTGATCAGCCATATTAAATTGATAGTGCAGGAGAACATCTTAGTATGAAAATAAAAAGACTGATTAATAAGGTTCCATTTCTCACCAGTTGACAATTTAATAAACAGTTTCTGCCTTGGTAGCATAGATGGGTGTGTCTGCCTCATGTTCAAGAGGTCCCGAGTTCCTTTCTCCGGGATTTTTTGTTTACCTGAAAGGCAAATAGCTATGGACTCTGAACTTATTTAAGTGTTGTCTAGTGTCTTTAATCGACACTCTTTAAAGTTAATTTATCATAACAACACTGTTTTCAACACTTCCAAGAAAGTAATTGTAATTATTTCACTTACTTCATTCATCATGTGATAGAACTTAACATCAGAGGACGTAAATTAAAAAAAAAAGTTCTTTGTTCCACCGTCAGAGAAGATTACAGGCAACTTGAAATGACAGTGGGGCCTTTGAGGTTGAAAATGGAAGCAATGGCTCTTAAAACTAGTTCCTCAAAAATTAAAAAGTACTGATATAGTGTGAAAGAAAGTCAACTAAAATGTTCATTATCTGTATTTCAATGTATCACATAGGAATATAAAATGCAGGGCAACTTAATCTTTTCTCAAAACTATTTGTAGTTGGTGTTTTGATACTCGTCACTTACTTTTCTTATATTAATGAGAGACTAGTTTCAAAGGCAATCGTCTCCATTTTCAATCTCTTTCCAACTGGCACCTGTTGTTGTCTGCTCTCTCTCTGGTGGTGGAAATATGAACTTTTTTGTCAAATTATCTACTGGTGGGATTTCAAAGTTCATTACGTGATACCACCAGTAGATAATTTGACAATAAAGTTCATAGTTCCACCACCAGAGAGAGAAGACAACAACAGATGCCAGTTGGAAAGAGATTGAAAATGGAGGCGATTGCCTTTGAAACTAGTCTCTCATTAATATAAAAAAGTAAGTGACGAGTAGCAGTAAGTCAACTGCAAATAGTTTTTGAGATTAATTTTGACATCACTGTTACTAAATTCCTCTGAACACATATTAATCTTTTCTGTTACACATTCTGTACCTTGGGGACCCTTTTGCAATCCATTGATGTTTCCAAGGCCAGTTATTAGATTTACCATGAGATTCATCTGCCTCCTGTCCAATTTAAGAACCTTACAAGGGAACTATCACTATGCTCATACCTGTATTTGCTTGAGTGTGTGATGACATCATCTCTGCTCTATGTGGGACCTGTGTGCCAAGAATGAGGTGTGGAGTATAGCTGGAAGTACCGAAAAATGAGTCCAAGAATATGGAGGAACATATAGGCATAATAACACAGGGTGGGACAGCATCTACCCACAGGCATATATAAGGAGTGCTGGCATAGAGCTCACGAGGGATGTCCAGCAGCTACTTGCAAGTGGTCCTATGTGGCACTTTCCAAGCTTCAGTTTTGGGCATTACGGTTCTACTCCGCAGCAGATTTTTGGTACACAGAGCAGAGATAATGACACCAAACTCTCAAGCGAATACAGGTATGAGCGTAGTAATAGATCACTTACTTTCTTGGAAGTGTTGAAAACAGTGTTGTTATGATAAATTAACTTTAAAGAGAGTCGATTAAAGACACTAGACAACACTTACTTTTAAATTTTTCCGGAACTAGTTTCAGAGGCTTTGCCTCTATCATCGGCCGATGATAGAGGCAAAGCCTCTGAAACTAGTTCCGGAAAAATTTAAAAGTAAGTGTTGTCTAGTGTCTTTAATCGACTCTCTTTAAAGTTAATAGATCACTTGTTAGTACTTTTATTAGAAATGATGTGGACACCATAACTTAAGTGTTTTGTTTGGGAACTGCCTACTTTGTATACATCCAGTTTAGCAGAACATTTATACGTTTCATTCGGGTATCTGTATTTCTCTTGCAATGTTGATTATAATAACAAATTATATATGATATGCTACTAATTTTGAAGTTCAGGTATATTATTTGTAAGACACATTATACTGAAGGGCAAATTAATGTAGAAAAGCAGAAGCAATAGGTAGGCATATTAAATTTTTCATAATACATTACTTTTATGAGAAGCAGGAAATTTAAAATGATAGTTGAGAGGACCACTGCATTTAAAATACTCAAACATTGGTTATAAAGATATTCTGAGACAACAAGCTGAAATTAAAAGTATTGCATAAATTTATTTCAGAGCTTTGAATAATTACATGATGTGGGTCCTTGCTTCATCTTATCTGCCATATCTGTCACGGGACTTCCGTGAAGTTGTAAACTACTACCGAAAGGAAATGACAGGTCTGTATCTTGTAATTGTGTAGTAAAACAGTTTTTGAGAAAGTCTGAGGTTTTGATTCATGGTGAGAATTTAATATTGGTATTTTAGGTGCCAGTGAACCACTACAAAGATGGGAAATGTGTGTTGCAACCTTAAGGAAATTCATGTCATTTGCTATTGCAGCAATGCAAGAACAGGCCATGCAACGTGATGAACGAAATGCTGCCAAAGATGTAGTGAGTATATATTTGAGATATGCAATTTATAGTACAGGCGTAACATCTTCACCATTATAGATGTGATCATTCTGCTGACACTCTCTGTTTTCCACATATTATACAAAAATATTTGAGGAAGTTGGAAGAAAAAAGGTCATTTTAAAAACAGCAATACTTTTTTCAGGGAATACAAAAACTATAATGAAGACAATAAATATGTAAAATATGAAGCTATTAACAGTGAAGCAAACAAATATATACAAATATAATAATTTTTAACTTAAAACTTCACTTATCTTATAAGAAGACAGAACTTTTTAGAAGATGAAAACTTTATAACTTTTTTATAAGACAAAACATAATTTAGAAATCAGAACAAAAGAACATTTTCGTAACATTAAGTATAAACAAACTGATAAATCGGCTGTAGCAGATCATTTTTGGTCATTTAGCCATGAAATAAATCCAGAAGTTAAATTATTAAAACAATTAAATGGTCTGATAGCTTTAATGGTTCGGGAAATGATATTTATTTTAAAAAACAAACATCGCGTAATGAATGTTGAAATACCAGCAGTCAATTCTGTTTTTAAATTTGTTTTATTTTTAGATTTTGGTAGTAGTAACAAGAACATATCAACGTCTAATGTTTAGTAACTATCGCGGCAGCTGAAGATGTGTATGAATATACATGAAATCGTGATCCTGGAGAATTTATAAGAATCATCATTTCTTATAAGATAAGTGAAGTTTTATGTTACAAATTATTATATTTGTATATACTATAATGAAGCTTTGCTTCACTGAATAATGACAGATACTTCTACGCTTAACGTGACTTAAATCCCTTGACTTCATAGTGTGAATAAGTTTTTCATGCCTTATGTCTATATTTTACAAGAAAAAGATTTTGTAAATGTCCCACTTTGATTAAAATACATAGGACATATTATTTGAAGCAAAAGGTTAGAAACAGTGATGTATTTAACATTTGAAAGTAATGAGTCGGTAATTCAAACATAATCACTTAAATTAAAATTTAAGTCTTTCAAACTTTCAAATACATAGGAAATGTTAATTTTTTACTGCAAATGTATTTTACGTGCTTTATGGTCGAAAAGAAACATTGGTTTGTTAAAAATATAACTTCATATACTACAGTTTTGAAAAGGGTTTAACTGATAAAAAATACATAATTTTGAAAAGGGTTCAAATGAAAAATAAAAGGATAAATAATATTTTAATGATTTTTCTGTTTGAGCCACGTTAGTTTTTAATGTGGAAAAATTATTAAATATTTAATGAGGTCTTTGCACTACAAGTATTTCTTAAGCTTTCAAATATACTGCCCACTTGAAAAAATAATTTTGTACAATATTGAGAGAAATTAGTTTAGCAAAGTCAGTAATATTTATATACCTATCTATAAAAGCAACATGAAAGAAAATCATGTCAGTTTTAACTTATAGGCCTATTAAAATTATAAAATAAAAGTATTTATAAACAGTGGAGCTTTATCAATAAAATCTTTCTAAACCACTTGTCAAACTATAATACTTTAGCTCCATTTACATCAGCTCAGCTGATGATGGGGACGCATGGTCCTTGAAACATGTCCTAATTTTAAATGTAAGTGGAGCTAAAGTGTTTTTATAGTTTGACAAGTGGTTTAAAAAGATTTCATTATAGGCCTATACCTCATTTCAAAAAAGAGTAGCACATTCCTTATATATCTTTACTGTTCTCTTTGAAGTTCTCTACATTTCTTTCATCATTAGAATAAATAGAATATTTATTTATCCTTTAAAATCATACAATGTACAATGACACATCAGTTCTCAACATTGTGAAGTATTTAGGCACAAAGGTGGCCAATCTAAAATAACAATTTTAACATACAGACTTCAAGTAAGAGTAAAAAATTAAAGAAAAGTTGAATAAAGGTATTTACATATGTATCAACATGGTTTCTTAATTAGATTAATACTTCAATATTTGTGAGCTAAGTTGAATAAAGATATTTAAGGTATATATTAACATGGTTACTTGAATAAGTTAATACCTCAAAATTAGTGGGCTAAATACTCTTCTATGCTATAAAAACAGTGATCAAGGAAATATTCTTTTAATTTACCTCTGAATACTCTTGGATTTTAAATTAATTTAATGGATTATTAAATTGATGGAAATTAATCATTTCTTCACACTAGCCGTATATAGGATAAGGTTTTTGATAGAGTCAACATAAAAAGTTCAATGCCATGGCTGGGATTTGAACCACGTATATCCTGGTTTCCATCCAGTCACTCTAACCCATTGAGCTACCATGACCAACATGCCATCATGACATTAAATTCCCCAATTGACTCATATATATTTCCCAGTAAACCACTAGGGGCTCTTGTATCTGAGATACACTGTTTGTGGTGACTTACTATTGTAAGTACTTAAATCCCAGGAGTCATCATTAAATAGGTTAAATGATGGAAATTAATCATTTCTTCACTCTAGATAAGGTAGGATAAGGTTTTTGATAGAGTTAACATGAAAACTCCAATGCCATGGCCGGGATTTGAACCAGCAGATCCTGTTTATAAGTAGGTTAAAGTTTGTGTTGAAGTTCAGTGTCTTCCAAGGATGTGGCACAAAAATTTCTCCCTTCATCCCAATTTACTTTTAATAGGGAAAAATGTTCCAACATTTATATTTTGTTAAAAATGTCTTTAATGATTTTAATTAAATTACCACAAGTTGTAAGATATTTTCATGACATGAGATATGTCTTGAATTTTCTGGGAGTAGTCTTATAAGAGCTTTTCATTCTAAATGACTGTTGCATACCTGGTAAACCATAAGAGACAAAATCTTAATATATAAAGATGTAGATCTTATTGAAGTATAAAATTTATGTCACATAGCTTTTTTTCCTTCTCAGAATTAACCATTTCTGATATATTCCTGTTTATTGGTTTGAATTTTTTTTAACTTTTCTCCATTGGGAGAGAATATGTTTTGTATTGGTATTTGAATGTATTTTTGTATTTTGCATTTGTATTGAATTCAATACCTTTTTTATTCCTGGGAATGCATAATTTCAAAGCTGTTACATAATGACCTGCTCTTTAAAGACTTAACAATCACTTATGTCTACTGCATTCTCATTATACCTACAAGGATATTTACAGTAAAAGCCTATCTTAATTAACAGAAATAGAGGACTAAACATTTGTAAGAATAGTTTTTAGAAAAATGAGCAGAGAAAGTCATGTGAGTGCAATATATAAGAGATTTTAAAATTTATTTAGTGTTACATTTACAGTTATATTTTTGTGACTGTGCATGTTAAATTATAATTATGTAACATTATTCGTTTGTTCTGGAGTTTAGTTACTGAGTAACTGTTGGATGCTTTGCAATAATGTAGCATAACATAAATTTATCTTTCTGTAGCTAAAGTGTAAACAAGTAGCACTTAGCTCAGATTGTAACTGAGTGGGATGGCTCAGGCAGTAGCATTTATGGCTCACATTTTGGAAGTCATGGGTTTAATTCCTTTGGCTGACTTTCCTGACCCTTGGATTATTTTAGGGTTCCCTGGGTTCCAAAGCAAATGCTGGGAAAGTACACTCATCTTCTGAATTTTCTCTCCCTCCATTATGCCTCTATTCTTATTTCATTTCACTCTTCATCAAATTGGTCTTTTCAGGTTCGGATACCACATGGCATGGAATTTGTGTTCTGTAATTCTGCAAAGGGTGCTTCTGGCTTCAAGAGGAGCAACTGCCAGTTGAACTAGATGCCAACAAAGAGATTCAGTTTGTAAATTGAGGGACTCTGTCCTCTAATACCTCAGGGTTCTTAGATTAGCCACTTGCTGTCTCCTTTCACCTCATCCCTTTCTCCTGGGGTGTTGCCCTTCCAGAGGGCACAGGTACAGAATGCTGCATGGCCATGATGGCGAAGTCTCCCTTCATCTGATTAGCTGATATTCCCTTATTTACTATTCAGCCTCAGTGATGACAATGATAATGATAATAACCATGATTTGTATTTATGTTTTTTTACAGCTTGTTTATTATTGTTTATGTGTTCGCAGGTAGATGAAATGTTCGAGGTCACTCGCAATGTTGTAAGGAAATCTGTAGAGAAAGCTACATGGTTGGAACCTAAGATAAAGGCAGTGGCATTAGAAAAGGTATTTTCTCTTCAGTTATTGAAATCAGTGTAATAGGTATCAATGAAGAGCAATTCTGAGTCTGTTTTTCTGATGTTTCAGATTGGAGCCATGGGTTTGCAAGTAGGCTTTCCAGACCGTGTTCTTGATCAAGAGTATCAAGAACACTACTACTCTTCATTGCTGGTTCAGACTAACGACTTCTTCCAAAACGTCCTATATGGTGTGGAATTTCTGCGCAATTCTCAGATGGAACGACTGGTTTCCCCAGCCGAAGAATTCAGGTGAAAAATTACTATAATCATTGATTGAAAGAACAATGCAAGTAACATTGCACTAATTTTAGAAAAATAGTATAATTAATATGGAGATTTTATTAGAACAAGATGAAACTTTAACTGAGAATTAAGCTGCACTCAAAAAGTTGATTGTTAATATCTGACATCAGTCTGCTATGCTGTTTGTATTGCAAACTATTTTTTATGCTACAGGTTTAGTTGCTTTTGAATTGATGCATTTTTTAAATAAAAAATTTAAGAAAAAGAATTTGATTGTTTTTGCAAATTAATAAAATTCATACAATGAAAAAAAAAAAAAAAACAGTTCAGTGTTTATAGCAGAGTAGACCTACACTGATTCTATGTTTCTTAAATATTTGCAAGATGTTTTTCTATATAACTCAAATTGTTTGTCATGAGACAACGAGGATAAAAGATTTTGACTATGATCAATCCTTACAAGAAAAGTTCCTGGTCATTCTTGAGTTCCAAGTTCAAAAATATGTGAAGGAAGGGATTCTGTCATGTTCTGCAATAATACTAAAATGACCACTTTTTCCATGCTACCTTTATCATAACTGTTATGCTTGCTTTATAACATTTTCCCGATATTTTGAATAATGTTTCATCTTTTCCGCATATAACTAACTATTGGCACAAGCCTCTTACTTCATTTCACAAGAATACTAACATTAATAACATGTCTGTTTCTTCTATATAGTAGTACCACACATTACTGCCGTGCCAATAGTTGAGAAGGAAGTATTTCTTTCCCCAACTGAAACTACTTGTCTGTGTTTGGATGGCAGGATGTGTCTGGGGGGGGGGGGGGGGGGCACAATCTACATTTTATTTATTTATTAGTGCCAAGAGGTTACAATCATAGCTATAACTGCACATTCAGCCCAAGTCTTTGCCAGTCATATCCAGTCACACACACACCACAATCTACTTGCAGAGTATGCATTTGTAGCTTCAAATTTTTCTGAAAAAGTACTTCTCACTTATGAACATATGGGAAAAACCAATGAAGCCTCTATATTGCTATAGTTGTTCTAAATTATGATTTTCCTGAATGAGCCCTTAGCTTGGGTATCATATATAAAATTTTTGGACCTTGCTTTATGCCTTTCTGCTCCTTTTTACAATATATTTGCAGTTAGGAAAATTTTGAATGGTTGTTCACAAAATAGAATATACTAAGAATATTCTAATTCTAGAAACTATGTATTAGCTTTCGTTATTTCATCAGAAACACTTTCTCTGCAAATTTGTAACATACAGTCTAAAATTTTATGCTGCAATTCTATAAATTCCTTTGAACGCTATTCAATACAGTTTTCAACAAATTATCAATAAAAATAGATTACATACAGTCATGGAAAAAGGTATTCATACACCAGTGTTTTTTTAGAAAATCTTAATTTTTGGAACTAAAGTTAACGTCTAGAGAGGTTATATAGTAAACTAACACTACCTAAATTACTCCTCTTCAAAAAGTAAATAAAACGTTTGTACCAGTTGGTGTCTCATAACAAGGAAAAAAGTATTCATACACTCAAAGAAAATAACAGTTTAGATACAATACAATAACAAAATTAATACTTTTTAGGCATTCTTCTATGTATAACTTCTGTTAACCTCTTTGGCATGGAATGAACCAGTTTTTGTGTAGACTCTGAGGTAATATTTTGTTATTCTTGCTGAAGACCTTGTTTCAGAGCCGCCTTACTCCGTGTCTTATGCTTTCAGACCATTTTTTCAAGGGTATTCCAAAGATGTTCAATTGGATAAAGGTCTGCACTCTGTGCTGGAAACTTAAGAACCACAAACGAACAATTTTTGCTGTATACTTAAGGTCATTGACTTGTTGAAAGTAGTAATCTGTGCCTAAACTCAACTTATCAACATTCTTTTGCAGATTATTCTCTAGGATATTTTAAAAATGAAATCTATCCATGTTGCCTTCAACAAAACAAGTTCCCCTACACTAGATGCAGCCATACATCCCCATACCATTACTGTGGCTTGAAGGTGATAGCTCTGAATGTGTTTCTACTGTGAGCATGCACTTTATCCTGTTTACTGTTCCAACAGTTTGGTGCTGACCTTCCAGTATGAGGTGCACTATTTATATTTTGAGCCTTAGCAATGCTGAATGTTGTAGTTGCCATCTGTTTCCAATGGAAAGTGTGACATTCTTGACCATAATCTACTTCAGATATTTTGTCAATAAAGCATCATTTGCTTTGTTTACATTAACTTGAAAATTGTGTCTCAACAAAAACATGGAATTAACTCATGAAAATATTCATGCAATGATTTGTTTTGACTTTCAATGTGAATTATCAAGACAAGAGTGCATCAATCAACTAACTTTCACATTTGGCGACGAAGGTCCATCCTTTGTCACTGTGAAACACTGGTATAACAAATTTAATCGTGGCCGCCATTTGCTCAATGATGAAGTTTGTGAAGGTCATCCAAAATCAGTTGTTGTGCCAGAAAACATTGATGCTGTGCAAAAACTAATAATGCAAGGTAGTCATGCGACATATTGTGAAATTGAGGCAACCCTATGCATTAGTTCTATCAGCATATATAAAATTTGGCATGATTAGTTAGCTGTGAAAAAGGTTTGTTCTCGTTGGATCCCACATAATTTGACACAATCTCGAAAAGATGCTCGTATCAATTGGTGTACAAAAATGCTCAAGAAATACAATGGCGGTGCCTCAAAAGACATATGTAAGATTGTAACAGGTGACAAATCATGGATCTATGCATATGAGCTGGAATGTAAACAGCAGTCGACTTTATGGATGTTTCAAGGTGAAGCAAATCCAACAAAAGTTGTTCACAACTTTGAAGCAAATGGTCATCTGGTTTTTCAGCAAAACTAGTCATGTGATAACAGTGCCTTTAGAGGAACGTAAAACGGGCAATGCCAAAAGGTACACAACCATTTGTTTGCCAGGATTCTTCGGTGAAGTAAGCAAACCCAACAAGAGCCGTAGGATTGTTCTTCATCATGACAATGTGAGCGCACACACATCTCATCTAACAACAGAGTATTTGACTCAATATTTTGGAGATGTCTCAAGAAGACTGGAATAAATGCTTTGATAAATGGTTCAAATGGATACAAAAGTGTAGTGTAAAGGAGAATATTTGAAAAAACAATAAAGCAGTTTTTTCAATCAGAAATTACTTTTGCTCAAAATATAAATAATGCCCCTTGTAACCTTGTGCAACAGCCACAGCATCACAGTATGTTACAAGACTGAGCTTGTTTTGTTTAATATGAAATCAAGCGAGCTATTAGACCAGTCTTGAGTAATGAACATCTAGCTACATAAAATCTAACATATATAACATCGAGTCTGATTCAATTTTCTAACTTGAGGCTTACAGATGATGTAGAAGAACAATTCTCATATCTAACAAACATTTACCTATGTGGCCTTCTGGATGGTAAACATTTTTCTTGCTCTATATACAAATATAATAATTTGTAAGTTAAAATTTCACTTATTAGAAATGATGATAATTCTTATAAATTCTCCGGGATCACAATTTCATGTAAACTTATACACATCTTCAGCTGGAAAAACAAAGCTGTTGCCATCATTACAAACACTAGATATCAATATGTTCTTGTTAGTATTACCAAAATCTGAAAATCCGTTAAATCTATTGAACCATTTAATTGTTTTAATAATTTAACTTCTGGATTTATTTCATGGTTAAATGACCAACAATGAATTGCTACAGCCGATTTATCAGTTTGTTTATACTTAATGTTACAAAAATGTTCTTTCATTCTGGTTTCTAAATTAAGATTTGTCTTTCCAATATAAACTTTATTATAATTGAAACAATTAAACTGATAAATACCATATTTTTTATTATTAGGAATTTTATCTTTTATAGAGAAATGCAATACATTTTTAATACTATATTTATTTTGAGGAACTAAAGTTATACAATTTTTTGAAAATGTTTATTAACCCAAGGATGGTAAGTAAATTTTTTAAAATTATAATCGTCTTTTATTTTTCTAAGGGTAGAAAAATCATTAACAGTTTTTTGATATTTAAATTTTTCAATTTTTTTATTCATAAAGTCTATTAAATCATTAATTAAAACATATTAATAATATGTTTATACTCTTTATAAAATTCATCTTTATTCAGAGGTGTATTTATTAATCTATAAATCAAACTATTAAAGCCCGCCTCAGTAGCATGGCGGTAGGATGTCTGCCTCACGTTCAAGAGGTCCAGAGTTCGAATCTCGGTCAGGGTGAGTTACCTGGATAAGGTTTTTTCCGGGGTTTTCGCTCATCCTGAAAGATGAATGTCGGATACCTCTAAGCTCCATGGACCCTGGGCTCATTTGAGCATCATTTCACCCATTCCATTCATCATCCGATATGACTCAACGTTGGAGGACGTAAATTAAAAAAAAAAGAAAATATATATATAAATATATACTATTAAAAACAGCAAATTTATGTGCAAAATGGTTAAAAACTTTTATTTTTTATGTAATTATCAATATGAGTAGACTTCATATAAATACCAAAGTTTCATTTATTATTATTTCTTATTATCTTTAGATCTAGAAAAAGGAAGAAATCCATTAATTTCAGTTTCTAATGTAAATTTTAAAGCTTTATCTTGCAAATTTAGTAATTTTAAAGCATCATTTATGAGTTTATCAGGAACAATTGCAAAAAACATCATCAACATGATATAACTTTAAAAATTAAAGGGAATACTTTAGTGACTTATTAAAACAAAAAGCTGCAGAGAAAAAAGTAGTTCAAGTCAAAAGAAGTTTACTTTTTAAAGACTTAAATAATATTGAACTTAAATTATATGATTTGCATCTAAAATTAACATAATTTTAGATAATTCAATTCGGCTTAATTTAGAATCCAAATTATTTCATATTCTTAATTTAGATATGAAAAATAAAAGTGCTAAATTAAGATACAAATTATATAATTTGCGTTTGAAACAAAATAAATTAAATCAAGTTATTGAAAATAATAAAGAGAATGTTGGTAATTTATCAAATGGTAACCTTAATGAAAAAGAGTTAATTTTTTTAAATCAAGGTTTAAAAACGTGTGTAGATTTTTCAAAATATATAGATGATTATATTGCAGATATAGAAATTGGTAGTCAAGATTTACGTGAAAATAATAAATCATTGATTAAATTAAAATGTAGCAAAATATTACAAAATTTGGATCAATACCAACCTAAGAGAAATAATAATATATTATTAAATCATTAAATCAAAAAGATTTAATTTTCACTAAAGCAGATGAAGGTAATAAAATTGTAATTTTAGATAAATTTGATTATATTAATAGAGTAAAACTTTTACTTCAAGGTGAAGATTTCATAAAAATTAATAAAGACCCTTTAAACATTTAAATGTAAATTTCAATAAACATTTTCAAAACATTTTTAAGGAGTTTGGTATAACTTTAGTTCCTCAAAATAAATATAGTATTAAAAATTTATTGCATTTCTCTATAAAAGATAAAATTCCTAATAATAAAAAATCTGGTATTTATCAGTTTAATTGTTTCGATTGTGATAAAGTTTATATTGGAAAGACAAAATGTAATTTAGTAACCAAAATGAAAGAACATTTTCGTAACATTAAGTATAAACAAACTGATAAATCGGCCATAGCAGATCATTGTTGGTCATTTAACCATGAAATAAATCCAGAAGTTAAATTATTAAAACAATTAAATGGTTCGATAGATATAATGGTTTGGGTAAAGATTTTTATTTTAAAAAACAAACATGGCGTAATGAATTTTGAAATATCGGCAGTTGATTCTGTTTTTAAATTTGTTTTAATTTCAGATTTTGGTAATACTAACAAGAACATATCGACATCTAGTGTTCGTAATGATGGCAAAAGCTTTGTTTCCGGCTAAAGATGTGTATAACTTTACATGAAGTTGCCATCCCGGAGAATTAATAAGAAATTTTATCACTTCTTATAGGATAAGTGAGGTTTTAAGTTACAAATTATTATTATTGTATATTTTTATTTGCTTCACTTTTAAAGCTTCATATTTTACGTATTTTTCTTGCAATTGCAGGTGGCTGGATGCAATGTCCAAAGCTGATAAGGTGACTTATGTAGCAGCAGCTAATAAGGTGGTTGTGCCATTAAGGATATTGGTACCTCCTCTGTTTCATTCACAATATCCTGTGTGAGTATACATTTCTCTTCTAAAATATGAACTGCATCCTTAGAGAAATAATAGGCATCATTCATGTTAAGATAAGCATATGATAGGTGAGACATTCAGAGAAAATCTCTGTTGGATGAGAACTAATAGGAGGTGTAAGAAGCATATAATTGTACCAAGATAAAACTCTGTTTTGTGGTGCATATGCTTTGGAGAGTGCTTACTCCACCAAAACTTGTAGTCCTAACCTTAGGTGAAGTATAAGGAACAGTTTTAAAGTTAAAACTGTCACGTAATAAGGATACTATATGGGATGCCAAGCTAGAAAGTGATTGACATTTACTAACCCTGCAGAGGAACTGTTGAAATAAATGGGAGGGGATAGTTATATGATAATAGTTGTTGCATCAACCATTAGAAGGACCAATTGCAGTCGAGACATGACAATAGACGCTAAACCCTTGTTGCCAATATTTTAACACATGTTTATAGCATAATGCACAGGCAAGCGAGTTGTTTGTGCATTTCTTATCTTCTGCCACTGCTGCAGTTAACACAGTATCTTGCTGCTTGTTGCTGTTTTGCTAATGCTGCAATAAACAGAATGCCTTCACATTTGTTGCTGCTCTTGTTAGAGCAGTCAGAGATTATATACTGGCAAGTTCCTTTGCATCCTGTTTGTGGCAATTTGCCTTGGTTTACGTGTGTTTCAGTCCATGTATTTGTGCATGTGTTATGAGTATCTGCAATTATTTTAATGAATGTATAATTATATCTAAAAATAGTGACAAAGATAGTGCAGACAAAGGAAAATCTGAATGTGCTCAGGCAGCAAATAAAACTACTCATATATTTGTACATTACTATTGTCTTTGTATTATAAATAATGATAATGATGTGATGGTGATGATATCACTGCAGTCATAATCAAATCACCTTTGTACAAATAATTCTAACAAGTTTATTCTAACATGCTTTCCACTTGGCAGCAATAAGTGGCAATGTCGCCTCTCTATATAAAATATCAATCACTTTCTAGATTGGCAACCAGTATAGCAATCCATTACAGCTGCATTTTATCCATCTTAGATGGCAAAATAACTTGAAGTCCAGATTCTAAAATTAATGTTCATAAATTGGTTCATAATAGGCACTTAACATAGTGTATCCATTAAAGCCAGACAAAGAGAAAAGACAAAGTGCTTATTTAAATGTGTGTTTGGAGGAATTTAATAACAGTGACATCAAAATTTATCGTAAAAACTATTTGTAGTCGGTTTATTGACACTCGTCACTTACTTTTCTATATTATTGAGGGACTAGTTTGAAAGGCCATTGCCTCCATTTTCAACCTCTCTCCAACTAGCATCTGTTGTTGTCTGCTCTCCTCCCTCTGGTGGTGGAACTATGAACTTCTTTGTCAAATTATCTACTGGTGGGATTTCAAAGTTCATTATGCAGTCCTTATTTTTACATATGTTCTCTCATATCAAAATTTAACTGTATTTTGGTAATTGTTGTCTTCTAACAAGTCAACCATCTTCCATCCTCTTAGTGTAATCTGCTTTTTCCAAAATTACTAGTTTATTTCCCTTGTCTGTTTCAGAATAAATAACTGGTTTCTTTTTAAGGGCTTCTGATTTGGTTTCTAAAATTAATTTTCTTTTCATTTTTAATTTGTTCTATTTTGGAGCATTTGTTTTTTTAATGTGTTTCTATTTTCTTCATTTAGTGTTTGTGTAGCAATTTGGATGTCAGCAATATACTGTAATCTTCAACTTGATCAGAATAGTCTACGCATGTTTTTAAACCTAGAGTAAGCATATTCCGTTCTGATTTTGTGAAACTTTGGTTTGATAGGTTAACAACATTGTTTGGATGATCTTTTAGGTTATGTTTGGCTTTTTGGGTTAGCTTTTCGAAAGTCCTTGCTTTCTGGAATAATTTTTTAAGTTTATTTTTTAAATTTGCTATTTTGCTCTTCATTTTTCCATTAAGATATTCAAATAAATTGTTTTCAAAATTTTCCCAAAATATATTTCTTAATTTTTGGCAAGTTTTTGATGCAAATTGTACAATTTTATTTCTAACATATGTATATTTGTGTAATATTTGTTCTTTTTTACTTCTAACACTTTTTTCTCTGCTGCTTTTTGATGTTTACTATTTTTATCAAATTTCACTATTTTTCTGACGAAATTAGGCCTAACTTGGAGAATTTAATGTCAGGATGACACATTGGCCTTGGTAGCTCAATGGGTAAGAGTGACTGGATGGAAACCGGAGATCCGTGGTTCAAATCCTGGCCATGGCATTGAATTTTTCAGGTTGACTCTATCTATGTGCCTTTATATTAAAAATCTTCAAAATATGCATATTGCATGAATTTACTAAACTATTCAAACATGCACAGAATAAGTGTGATTATTTAAAAGAAAAATTTATAAACTGAATATCTACAAACCGAGTATTTTAATCAATTTACATAAAAATTTACTGTATTTTGCAGCACGATAGTAAGATGTAACGGACTATAAAATACACCTTAATTTTAAACAATGTTTCTGATAAAAAACATTTTTTCTTAATGGGTAAGAACTATAATATAATGAAGCACAAAATTAATATAATTTTGAGTCATAGTTGTACTCCATGCTCCATATATTGCTAGTGTTTATTGTTAGTTTATAAAATTGAACTTGCCTTTAAAATTGCTGAAAAATTATCATGTCAGCTTTCTTCTTCATCCTTTTCTTCTTTGTCTTCTCCATCATCATCATCGTCGTCGTCGCCGTCGTCATCGTTGTTGTCCTCCGCATCATATATAAGATGTCTTCACTGTAATCTATAGTGTTACTTACGCTGCACTTCTTGAAAGCTTTAACAATAATATCATCTGTCTAGACCCTAATTGTTTTATCCATTGACGTACTTGTTTGATTTTTGGTCATTTTGAAGCACCATTCAGTATTAATTTGTGTTGGGTTTTATCAATCATTCATTTATTCCATTCCTCTCTCATTTGCTCTTCAAAGGTTTACAATATTGAGGCATCAAGGGGTTGCAATTACGAAATAAATCCTTCTTGAATAATAGCAAGATCTTAGACAGAGAGAGTATTGTTGTGAACCTCTGCAATTCTTGTTTGTTGCATAAGTGCACGAGTGATGTTGCAGTTGAATGTAATGTTGCCAGTAGTGATAGGTTTCCTACAGCATTGAATATATGGCCATTTTTAAGACTTGTGGGAATTTGAAATAAACACTGGACTGTTAAATATCAATTTTGAGTTAAAGATGCACCTGAATTTTAGAGGCAGTTTCTGAAAGAAAATTTTTTTCTTATAATCTATAAAATATAGTAGATTTACAAGGAAATTTGAGCCTTATTTATGCATAATTTCCCATATCCTACTTCAAACATGGTTGCAGTAAATCACTGCAAACATGTGATGTATTTCCCCCAGAATTTAGAATTTAGAATTAAACAAGTGAATATAGTTCCTCTAAGTTTGAGTCAAAATATTATGTTTCAAAGGAGAAGAGTTCTGGAGTCCAGCTAATCAGATGTGTTAGAGCATTCAGCGTTGCCAGTTTGTTACCCCCACTCTTTTTATATTTCCCTCTCTCTCTTGCATACTCATACAATGTGCAGGTCTGCTTGGCGCTAGATATAAGGGTAATTAAATTAAATTTTCCAACTTTTATAATGATGCAGTTGCCAAAATCAAAATTGGAAAAAACATTTTCGCAAATTATATGTATTTTTAAATGCTATAATTATAATTATAGTTTATGAATTAACTGTTTTTATAATCCAATGAAACTGCCATTGGCTCATCCATATCGCTATCAATGTCACTTATGTCACAGACTGTTTGTCACTGTCACTGTCTTCATTGTCTGAGTCTTGCAAATGTAGGATTATAGGTTCCAAAATCTCGTCACATACTATTTCTTTCGGGAAATCATCTTGTAGGTTTTGTGCATGTCTCATGCAGTAAGAGTGCAAGTTATTTTCAGTATAGTTGGAAATTCACCTATGTCATAGAACTCTGATTTAACAAAATTTTCTGTGTGTGTTTATTTCCTATATATGCCAAATACTAGTTTTTTGTGTTTCCTGATTAGTTTCAAGTCTAAGAAAGGAATTTCATCTATTTTTTCTTTTTCTTGGAAAATTTTATTGCAGGGTTCTGCAAATTAGTCTTAATGTGTAATCCATCTGTTTCTCATTTAGTATCGCTCAGATGTCATCTAAATACATATACAAATTAAAATTATACTATGAGTCAACTGGGATACTTCACATACCACAAGTGTCACCTAGGCGGCCCGGGTTCGATTCCAGGCAACCACAAAGTGAGATTTTTGGTGGACAACATGGCTCTGGGGCAGGTTTCTCTGGGAGCTCTGGTTTCCCTACCATCTCATTTCACCAGTGCTTCATCTTCATTTCATGTACATCCACACTTAGTACAAGTGGGCATTAAACACTACACATTCATTCATACCACAAATTTTCTTTCAATGCATTTTGCCTTCACTTGAAGGCACTATCAAACATTTGTTGACTGGCTAGAACTTTGGTGTTCCAGTTGATCATGGTTCTCTGGAGACAAGACATCTGGCGGTGATCCAATGAGGCTAAGTAAAATATTTTGTTTTGATGGAATGTCAAAATTCATTAAATGTGTTTCAAATTTCTTTATATAAATGTTTTCCAAATGTTCAATTCTTGATTGAAATCTATCAAATTCAATTCAATTGAATCAAGAATTAAACATTGGGGAAAACATTTATACAAAGAAATTTGAAACACGCTTAATAAATTTTTAATTCCATCTGAAGAAAATATTTTACTTAAACCTAATTGGATCACCGACAGATGTCTTGTCTCCTGTGAACCATGATCAGATGGAATACCAAAATTTTAGCTAGTCGACAATTGGAGGCAAAACCGTTGAAAGAAAATTTGTAGTATGTGAAGTACACAGTGTGTCAGTCGACTCATAGTATACTTTTAATTATTACATTACTTTACAGTGTTAATTCCAATTTACCTTTACAAATTATCTATAGCAATGTCTGAAAATAGTAGGAGTGCCTTCTTGAAAACACATATCACAAAGGCATTCCCACTGAAAATCAATGAACCATTCTGTAACAACAGAAATTGTATTACAGAATGCCCAGCTAAAGTTTGCTAAAGCATTACCTCCTATTTGTGTTACATTGCTTTTCTCTTCTTGGGCAAGTCTGAGCTTTAATGTTGCGACTTATTTCCTTGCAGTTAACATGTTCTAAATAAAGTAACAACTTCTTTGTAACAGATTAAAATGTAAATGCATTTGTATGCTGTGGTAGGTCTGTGCTGTATGGTGGACTGGGTATGCAAATGGCATCAGCAGTTGTGCAGGCTGTGCTACCATGGGAGATATTTTATGCAGGAGATGGCACTCTTCTACCTAAGGATCACCCTGCCATGAATGAGTCTGAGGCTTCTGTGGCATGGGCTCATAAGTTCCTTGCTCAAGATATAGCATCGCGGGTCAGTGATACTGTAGCCAACAGAACAACACACAGCAGTCTCATACACATATCTGCGATGAGGCATGCACATCTTGTAAGTATTTCAGCTGACCTGTTTCATAATATTTACATTTTATATACTAATAATAACAAAGAAAAGATTACAAATGTAAAATCTGTTTTAAAATAAAAGTTTGTTAATTAATAAAGTTTGATGAACTTGTCGGTTCCAGATACATAACTAATTCAGACTGAGACTGTGAGTTTGGTGTTCATACATAGTATTGTGCATTGGCTTCACAAATATGACTAACTGTACTACTTGGCATTAAGCACTGAAATGAGGAATAAAGGGCATCCTTAGTTTATCCTTATAAATGTGGTCAGCCTTAATTTGAAACATTAGAAAACCAGTTCACAGAATACATGTAAGGGAAATTATTGAAAATAATGTCAATTTGCAGGCCATGGTAGAAGCGCTGTCAAAGTTGCCACACACACATCAGCCAGGAATGGAAACCTTTGAAAGTGATGCAATATTTTTCCTGACTCATGCACAGGTTAGTTACCAGAATCATTTAAAATTTAATTTTTGCAGAGCATGCTGTACAAATACCTATTTAAATGTATATGTTGTCTATGCTTTATATTTGGGATTAAGAATCTTACATTAACATCTCACAAAACCTTGTTTTTGGTAACATTTGTTATGTTTCTAAATTAGCACACACAAACCAGAGATCCTCTTAATATTTCTTAACCTCATGCAACTATGAAGAGAATGCAAATAAGAAACTATAAACATCATAACTGCAGAATTGAAAGAATCTATGTAATTAACTAACACACTACATTATTAAATTAAAATTTTGGCTCTTCTTTCTAATATGCGACGCAGTAATTTTTTCCTAAGTCCTTCACACTTTTTAATGCTTTTATATACAACCATGATTTTTAATATAATTTCTTTACTTTTTAGTGCAATTTTGTGTTGAAGGGCATTCTTTTAACGTTATTAATTGTTTGTTTATTTACTTACTGCGTAATGTAGCCATATCGAAGAATTCAGTGCAGCCAAACTATCCTTGTTTCTCCACTGAACGTAATGCTGCCAACAGTCTTACTTGTCCCTAAATTACACTAATCTAGCAGCCTAACACAAAGTGGTACCCATTTTGCACCTAATTGTCATCCTTGCCAGTATGACTCTATGTTGTTTGTGTGCACATTTGTCACTGGGTCAACAAAGTGCACTGAGTGATTCACTCCTAGGTACGCAGCAAACCCTCAGCCATCAACCCATAATATCCCCGCCGGGCATCGGTGTAAATAGTGCTGGTGAACTCTACGTGCTCTGCAATTAGACTGTAGAGCATATTTGCATCCCTTCTGTTGTTGGGGCTTATCATCATTCGCACCTCATTCATTCCCATGTCGATCCCCAGGATCCAGTTGCCCTCTACGATGCGCCCACAATGAAACTTGCATCTTCCTATTTTGCATTCGTCGATTTGAACGGCGTGGCTGGGACTGCAAATTTTTCCTCTTGCAGTTTACTTGGTGTCATTTGACATGCACACTTCGTGGCAGTAGCCAAACCAGTCCGATACATCCGGGAGCTCACACATGTATTTCCTATGGAGCACTCCATTATCGTCATGTTGTAGGATTGTTTATGTGCTAAACAGTGCATGAGTAACAAAATTTGACCAGGCGATAACTTAGCGTGCTCAAACTATGTTCCTTTGCACATGGATTATGTCTGGGGCATTTTTGCAGAGGTTGGCTACTAGTTTTACATATTTTTCTCCTGTTGTCTGCAGTGCAAAAACTGGCTGGTCGTCTGCTTGTGCATGTGTATACGTGCACCTTTGGAATGAGAAAATATTCTCGCGTTGCACAAAAGAAAGTTTCTCCAAAATTTTTAGAAACATTATTTCAGAAGCAGGTTTTCCATAATCTTCAATTGATTACACTGTCCTGCAACACTTTCCTGGTTTTGATGAAAATAATGTAATAGATGCTGATTTCGAAAATGATAACAATTTTTACATAACATGTACCTTTTTTATGAAATTCAATATTTTGATATATTAGGCACTATATATAATTGCAATTATAAGTGTACACTTGTTTAGCAAAAGATTAATAATGTCACATATTTTGCACCCTCAGGTCATATATATATACAAAAAACCATCCCTTGTGTGCTTCCCAACCCTCTATCCCTTATCTTCCTAAGAGATAAGCTGAGTGACACAAGACATTAAAACTGTTAACTGTTGCATGATAAATAGACATGTACACTCAAGGAGCTTATGTCTTAACATGTCAGAACTTTCTACAACTCATGGTGATTGGTAATGCGGTGTCCAGAAAAAATTCATCATTATTTCATATTTTTAATACATCTAATGTAGTAATACGCCATTCAAAATGCCTTCCACCTTTTTCAGGAGAAAATGTATGAAACAATTGAAATAACCTCTGTTGGAACTGGTATTCCTTCTGGTTGTGAAGATTGTTGTTGTTTTCAAATGCTAGGCTTTGGCAATGAAGCCATTAGCTCTCTTGCTCTCCAATATTTCTGTGTAGTGGGTCTGGCAGGTAGGGCTTCACAGGTTAGAAGATGTTCTTCAGTCATTTCCTCTTCTTTGTTGTCAAATGCTAGGCTTTGGCAATGAAGCCATTAGCTCTCTTGCTCTCCAATATTTCTGTGTAGTGGGTCCAACAGGTAGGGCTTCACAGGTTAAAATATGTTCTTCAGTCATTTCCTCTTCTTTGTTGTCAAATGCTAGGCTTTGGCAATGAAGCCATTAGCTCTCTTGCTCTCCAATATTTCTGTGTAGTGGGTCCGGCAGGTAGGGCTTCACAGGTTAGAAGATGTTCTTCAGTCATTTCCTCTTCTTTGTTGTCAAATGCTAGGCTATGGCAATGAAGCCATTAGCTCTCTTGCTCTCCAATATTTCTGTGTAGTTTGTCCGGCAGGTAGGGCTTCACAGGTTAAAATATGTTCTTCAGTCATTTCCTCTTCTTTGTTGTCAAATGCTAGGCTTTGGCAATGAAGCCATTAGCTCTCTTGCTCTCCAATATTTCTGTGTAGTGGGTCCGGCAGGTAGGGCTTCACAGGTTAGAAGATGTTCTTCAGTCATTTCCTCTTCTTTGTTGACAAATGCTAGGCTTTGGCAATGAAGCCATTAGCTCTCTTGCTCTCCAATATTTCTGTGTAGTGGGTCCGGCAGGTAGGGCTTCACAGGTTAGAAGATGTTCTTCAGTCATTTCCTCTTCTTTGTTGTCAAATGCTAGGCTATGGCAATGAAGCCATTAGCTCTCTTGCTCTCGAATATTTCTGTGTAGTTTGTCCGGCAGGTAGGGCTTCACAGGTTAAAATATGTTCTTCAGTCATTTCCTCTTCTTTGTTGCACAGAGGACAATTTGGACTTGTATAAATTCCTATTCTGTGTAAGTGTTTGGCCAAATAATCATGTTCCGTAAGTAATCTAAAATTTGCAACTGCAACTTTACATGGGATTTCTGGAATAATTTCTGGATTTTTAATTAAAATGTTCCATTTTTTATCTTTGGCTTTGTTAGATATTGATTGGTTTTGTTTGTTTCTATATTTGCTTTTGATTAATCTTTTTATGGATGTAAAGGGTAAGTTTTTACTTCTGTTCTGAATTAAATTTGCACCTTTTTTGGCAAGAAAATCAGCTGATTCATTTCCAGCAATTCCACAAATTGTGAAGATAGAAAACTAATATTACACAGTTTTTGAAGAAAGTGTATTCTGCAAATTTTAAGGTTAAGTTAGGAGATCAAAGTCAAACATGGGCTCTGCATACTCTTTGCAAAGCATGTAATGAAGGTCTAAGTTGGTGGTACAATGGTAAAGAGAAATCAGTGGAAAGAGAGCCAGACTGAAAAATTCAATGCCATAGCCGGGATTTGAACCATGGATCTTCCGGTCTCTGTCCGGTTGCTTTAAATCGCTGAGCTTCTTTGGCCAACATGCCGAAATGGCATTAAATGCTCCAACTGACTCATATATTTCCCGGTAAACTACCAAGGGTCATATACAATAAGACATGCACCTTTTGTGGTGACTTACTATGCTGTAAGTACTTAAGTCCCAGGCTTCACTATGCTTTTAGGTAAATTGATGGAAATAATCATTTCTTCCACATTAGCTGTGAAGTGTGGAACTAGCCTATGGCTAGTGTATTATATGCATTTGATATTAACAGAAATGTTCATAGGAACACTATCTGTACTTCTGTAATGACAGAAGGAAACCAAAGAGTAACTATATCTTACTTTTTATTTTCATTAGACACTCTAAATATATTTATATACTCAACCGTTAATTTTTAATTGATTGCACACTATTGTGCTCATCTTCCATTCAATATAGTTAACTCAGTGTTGAATTTCACATTAACATTACATTTTTTGCTCAAAAAATTTGTTTATAATGTTTTAGTTTTGTATGCTTATGTTGTGTTCTGTTAACAGTCAATGTGCAGAGTCTCTACAGCCCAGCAGGATGATATAGATAACACTGTCAGTTTTACACTACATGGCTCTGTTCTGTAAGTATTAACTTATGCATTTTAGTATTCTTATTGAGAACATTAGGAGACATAGCACTATTTAATTGGCTTATTATATTGTTGCATTGCTATTTATTGTAATGTATTGCTCTTTGAAAATAAATGTTGTCCATTAGATTATATTGTATAGGTACTGTGCATTCCCTGAGCAACTAGACCGCTTCCCAGTAGCCTAGGGCTGGGTGACGAGTGATGCATCTGCCACTGGAGAATAGCACTCTAGCACTGCCGTGTTAGTCATGTTGGATCTGTGGTGAGGGAGAGAGTTCTGTGTGCGTGTTCAGAGTGCCATTGTGTTGTCTCTTGGTGATAATTTGTCCGTTACTAATGGTGTGCATTAAGTGCATGTAGAATTATCAGTCCCATATTTTTTGACACAACAGTTGATTCAGACGTTTATTTAAATTGCATTTTAAATAATTTTTTCCGAAACTGTAACAAGAGATGAACGATTGTGTGGGTGGTTTCAGCAGGACTCAGCTACAGTGCACATTGCTGTGAATTCTATGCATCAATTGTGAAATGTGTATGGTGACAGAATAATTAGTCGAGGATTGTGGTCATCTCGTTCCCCTGACCTATCTCCATGTGACTTTTATTTATGGGGAACATTAAAGAATAAAGTGTACGCATCTAACCCACACACATTACAAGAATTGAAGGACAACATCACAAGAGAAATACAGGCAACTAGGCAAGATGAACTTCCTTGAGTGAACCAGAACTGTTTTCGAAGAAATAGGGAATGTATTCGTGTTGAAGGGCATCATTTTCAATATCTGTTATGATTTCAGGTAAACCTAATGTAAATTAGTACAGTAGTTCCACACATGATACCTGCCGGTCCTTTAGGCATAATTCTGGCGGAGAGCATGCCGGCCCACACCCACCATGCTGCCGCCGCATGGCGGTCCAGTCGCTCAGGGAACGCACAGTACATGAGGGCAAGTTGGATCTGCCTTTAGCTCCACATTTTATTTCCTTATGCATTAAGTTTGTTCTGTGTGCCAGGTCTCACTGGTTCAGATTCTCTGCTTGAGCTATACATCCAAATTTCTTCTGTGCAGCAGGGCTCAAATGTAGACCTAGTAGAGTATTGATTAATCATGGTAATGGAAGGGAACTCTACTATGGATGAAAGCAAAGCAATGATTAATCTAAAAATAGTTATATCGATAATTACAACACTTGGTAACCAACTTCACTTAACTGTTTTAAAATTGCCAAATATTTCTCTGGGACCAGTTTTAACAATGTTTTCATCACATCCTCAGCCCATTGAAGGTGTGATGAAAACATCACAAAACTGCTCCTGGAGAAAAGTGCAATCTTTATAGTAAACATATAGTATTAATATATTTTGCAATCAAGGATTTATAATAATGTTTTGCTTTCTTATCAAAAATAAGCTATTTATACTTCATAAAAACTTAACAATGTGTTTTGCTATATTTACATATAAGCACACTAGTACAATCTGTCAAATCCTACTGAAAATGTCTCTTTATTGAGTTTTGTTTTAAAGAAGTACATACCTTCCTTCTTTCATTCATTTTTTTCTTTTTATGTTCAGAGGCAAGAGTTTTTGTTTTTAGTGATAATTTCACACATTTTTGCAAATTTTTCCTTGTTTCGAGGATAAAATATATTTTTAGCGATAAATGAGAGACTTTCTATTATTTTTAGTTTGCATAGAAAAATTTACATTTATTACAAATTACATAAATATAACTTTAACATTTATTTCTTCATAGCATGAAGCTAGAAATTGTGAAAAAAATGTTTATACATTTAACAAACGCAAGATAAAATTTAACACTTATCAAAGCCAATACAGTGACATCATCATGCACACTAATACCTGACTCTTCAAAGAACACAATATTACTATTTGTATTTGTATTTTGTACTTTGATTCCACAGAACAAATTTAGTGTACAACACCTTTTGAAATCACATAATACAAAGGAGATACCCACAGACAAAAAATCAGGTGTGTACCGGATAAAATGCAAGGGCTATGACAACTTTCACATTGGAGAAACAAAAAGGAACTTGAACATTAGGCTTAAAGAGCAATTTAGGAACATTAGGAACAAAGAAATAGATAAATTGGCAGTAGCGTACCATTTTTGGAAGGAGAATCATGATATAGAACGAGAAATTCACTTATTAAAAAGTGTCCAAGGTCCAGCTGCTTTAACCACGTGGGAAAAAATCTTCATAAAGAAACATAAAAGAAAATTGTTTAATTTCGACACTACCTTTGAAGAAAACCCAAATTTTAAGTTCATCAAGATACCAACAGACATGCACCTATCACCTCTGAGGAGTTCACCGAACCGACATCCATTAGTCGACAACAGCTAATGATGTTAGGAAGATCCTAACGAAATGCGTTCAAGGTAAATACTAGCAATAAGTGGACCATTGAGTATTAGTTCGACTCAAAATTATATTAATATTGATTTTATATATTTGTAATCTGTGCGAATCAATATGAAAGTTTGTGTTTCCTCTAGTGAATGCCCTCATTGTCGATGGGCCCTAAAACACCACACACTCACTCACTCTAGTGAATGCTTATGTATTTGGTTGTTTGTTTTATGTACAATTTGTCTGCTATATAACTTCAATATGACTTCATAGATGTATAGAGAGTATAGGGTTAAGATGTTTAGGTTTTTGAAAGCTTTTCTGCAAGAATATGAAAGTGAAGCAGATGTGTAATAAATACGACTCATCTAAATATTAATAATTATTTCGCTTCACTGTGGTGTTCCAATACAGTTAAATCTTGATATAAGAATATGATTGTTTAAATCCTAGAATTAATCTTCGTGCTTGTTAGTATATTTGTGAGCATAGCATCCCCATACTGTTATTCCATTTGTTAATTGTAGATAGATTAAAGCATAGTATACTGTTGTTGAGTCTTAGCTTCCACCAGATTCCTGAGATTTTCCTGAGCTCAACTTATTACAGATATGATTTATATTCTGATCCCATGTCAAATGCTTGTCCATGATTACCCCTAGAAAATTAGCCTGTCAATTCATTTATTACTCGACAGAGCATTGAGGCATATTGACCTGCAGGTGACCAGCGCTGTGGTCGTCTCATATTGGGTATTATCTGGGCGATTAGAAGAGTGAAATATTAGTAAGTTGATGTACAGTAAGTTACGAAACAAATAGAGCAATTGGAGGCTGCATATGTCTATGATATATTTCCTCGCGCCTGCCAATGTATGACACATTCATATCCAGAAGACATAATTACATCTGAACAGAGTATACATACACTGCACTCACCGTGTATGCGTGATAAGCTGAGGTAAACATCTCTGTGTTGCAAATTTTTCCGGATACTCTTTCTCGCTTTGTCATGTAGTACTTCCCTGTTTTCCATAAACATCTTAGTATTGCTAGTAGATCTAATCTGTAACGTTTCCACTAAAAATGTAGTTAAAAAATAGGTTTTCTTTGCAAATGGATTCTTAATGCAGTTTTCATACACTGTATAAATGAAATAAAATGGGGAAAACAGTTAATATAGCAAATTTATAATAACAACATAGAATTTTGGTGCATAAGTATTTTAAATGTCCTGCACCGTAGCATAGTGGGCTAAGGCGTCATGCGTTGGTTTCCTGCCACGGAATGCAGCCAAGGATCGATCCCATCCCTGGGGGCTACAGACTTTAAGTCGCAGATATAGGACCTTGCGTATGTGGGCATGAGGCCGGCAGTCGAGTTGGCAGGCCATGGCCCACTAGGACTGTTATGCCATGGGTTAGTTTTTAATAGTATTGTAAACAGTTCCTTAGAGAATTTATGTAACTATTGCATTCTAATGTTCTGTATAAGGTACACAACCAGTAATAAGACACATTTCTCCAAAAATTAAAAAAGAAAAATGTAGAAATTAATTTCCCTTCAAAGAAAACACGAAAAATAATTTGTTATAAAACTCATGTAGTAATGTATTGCATTTTATTAATATGGACAGAACCTCAGGCTTAAATCATTCTTCAAAATTTTCATTTAATTGCAATAGAATATGACTAAAAGCTAATATGCAGAGCAGGTAGTAGGCCTAAGACATTAAATATGTCCAGTGTAATTGTTGTCTATACTTTTGTTTCGATGATACGTTTCCCAACTGAGATAGCAATAACACTGATAAAATAAAATAGCAATCTTTTCAAATTCAAGCAAAATGCCATTTCTAATGTTTATGTTGCTTTCACAAAACTGCACAAAGGGAAAAGAGAGAATGATGAAGAGTGTTTTCTCTCTCTCCCTTTTTTTTTTTTAAAGAATGTAAATGGTGTGTAATTAGTGTTTAGTGAATTTTTATATGTAACACTTACACTGCTTTAAGATAAGAAATAGAAAAGATTATTTCAGAACTATACCTGGAGAAACACTTAAAAACCACTCACTGAAATGTCTAGGAAAAGAAATGTATAACATGTTACCAGAAGTTGAATCACAAAATATGTGTAAATAGAAATCAGATTGTACAAAAGTATTCAGTAAATCAAGCTTTTTATAGTATTTGGGAATACAAATGTAAGTAGATATAAATTTATATTACTAAGCTGTGTGTCTATTATATTTAGTATATTTAACTTTGAAGATTAATGTATTTCACATATTTATGAGAGTGCTGTTTCTTTTTACTGATATTTTATATATTTTTTTAATTACAATATCTTATACGCAGTGTTCATTTTTATTCGTGATCTCACGCCCTCTGATAGAGCAAGAATGATGTCTTAGTTGACTGGTGAGTATCTTGAAGTCTTAGTGCTTTCTATGGAGAAGAAGCAGTAATGTTTGCAGAACATTAAGCAAATTACAGCGCTTTGAGTGTGGTTGTGCTGTTAACTTACACAACCAGGCTCTAGTACATATGTTATAAGTAGCATGTTTCTACTCTTAAGGTTGGCACCATGGATATGAAGACAGAGCACTGCACCTTCATGGGTGAATACTTTTTTCGTACCAGCATTAAAATTGGCGCGACATATATAGTTTAAACTGCTGCATAGAGGAGTTTATGCAACACTATCTGACATTCAGACAAGTCCCTCAGAGTATAATGTTGTCAAAGGTGTTCAGGTACCATCAAATTGACATACTTTTGTTTGCAATATAAACATCTTACATTATATCAGTATGTTATATAAATTTTTTGTCATTCTCACGCTTAATTAAAATGTCTTTATTAATGTTGGTATCCTTATGTCTTTTAAAACCAATAGGTGCAACAAATATTTCCAAGATACAGGATCAGTTACTCGCAAAATGAGAGACACTGGATGCTATAAAGTGACTGGTCCCAATCTAGTAGTAATAAATATAATAAATAAATATTATTAATATATAATATAAATAATCTGTTTCTTGCCCGCTTCCATGATGTGAGGTAGTGTATGTGCCTCACACTCAAGAGGTCGTGTGTTCCAATCTTGCTAAGGATGAGTTACCTGGATAAGGTTTTTACCAGGGTTTTCTCTTATCCTATAAAGACTAATGTTGGGTAACTGTGAGCTCTAGGGACCCTGGACTCATTTGCGTATCATATCACTCATTTCATTCACTCATTCATTCATTCATTGATGTATTCATTCATTGTTCGATATGACGTGCACTGTAGAAAGGACAAAATAGAAGTCTGTATCTTTACTATAATGTTTTGAAACTAACACTATTATTAATTTGGCATTCCGTTATTAAATTATATTAAGTTATATATCTTCACAGAGAAACACAAAATTTCAAATATTGTTGGCATTTATCTGTCATATAATAGTGTTCACATTCATTAAAATGAACTACAACAGTTATCGTATCTACGTACCAGGCAAAATTATGCAGCTTTATAGTATATGAGCATGACCCACCTCTCAAATAGTATAACTACATGCTGGTAGAGGAAGTCCTCAAACCTGCTGTCTGCACATTGAATACGATCTCAAGCTGCTAGAGAAATTGTATATAAACTTGCTCCATCACGATGCTGTTGATGATGTCAAATTTTGCGCGGTAAATCACAGATAAAAATGAACACTGTGTATAAGTCAGTGTTCAATAGATTTGTAAGACAATAAACTTTGAATTTGTGTGGTAAAATTGCATATTTGTCTGATTACAGTTTGAAGACAGTATTAAAGCAAGTTAAGGCATTCTCAGAAGCTTTCCAGTGTCCCAGTAAAGCTGTGTATTACGCATCAAGAATATGTCAAGAAATACTGTAAACATGTTGCAGTAATGCTAGTGCACTTTGACATTGTAATACTCTTCATGGTGGTCAACAACTAAATGAATTATGAGTGTTAGCTTGAGCATTTTAGGACTCTGTATATGCAATAGCGCAACACAAACATTTGATTGTTGGTACTGGTTGATGATAGGCTATTTATTACTGAGGAGTAAATACTAAGTGACTTTAATCCATGACAGATTAAGTCACAGAGTCCCCTTAAGGGGTTTAATGTTTTATATATTTTGTGCGCGCATTTGTGTGCCTGAATGTGTATGTATGTATGTATGTACGTGTGTGTTAGCATCCATGCATTGGTATGTGGTGCGTGGGAATGTGTGTATGTGTGCATCCATGCATTTGCATGTGGTGTGCCTAAATATGTGTGTTTTGTGTCAATATATTTTTATGTGTCTGTACATGTGCGCTTGCACACATGGACATGTAATATGAATTGAATGGATACATGTTATGTTTGAATTGTAATGTAGAGAAATGTACAGATGAAGCAGTTTTAAGGCATAAGCCTATGAAGTTGTTCTGCAGAATATATTTTCAAAGAGGCAGTTAAGTATAAGAATAATAAACAGTAAAGTATATGTTAGGGACCAAGTAATCTGTAAATGAATACAGATTTGCCTTAAATTGCCAATTAGACAGTTTGTAGCAAAACAAAAACCTTAGGGACATAGCAGACTTAATGAAGACAATTGTTCCTTTCTGTGCTTGTGTCAAAAAAGTATTAATATAGAGATTAGTGGTTATACAGTTGTAGGAGGTATAATATTTAGTAAATCAACACTACTGAGGTGGAAATTATATAATATACGATACAGATGAAGATTTTATTAAAACTAAATTATTTATAATATATCATTAATGGAATAGTTCACATTCAAATAACATTCAAACATTGGAGTTGTTACATAATTATGTTTACTGAGACAAAGTTGCATTTAAAGCAAATGATCATTCTTCCATCTGTTAGGTTAATATATTTCTCCCCACATATCAAAACTGGAATTATCATCCTCATTTATCTTTTAAAATTTTTGACACACTTCCTGCAATATTTTCCTTTGCACATTGCCTCCAACATGGGTTGTAGTCTGAACAAATTACAATTTTGTTTTTACCAAAAAGTAAAAGCTTTTCACAACTCTTAAAATTGTTCTTAGAATATTGATTGTGGAAGCCAATTTTATATTTGTTTTGCATGTCTAAAGCTTCTTAATATTACGAACAAAACTATTTCTTGAAACAATAGAACATAGTTTTGAGGTTATGGGCCATGATCCAGTCAATAAACTATCATCTGACATTTAAGTTAATTGATGGAAATTAATCATTTCATCACAGTAGCCGTGTACAGGCTAAGGTATTGGATTGATAGAGTTGACAGATTGAAAGATTCAATGCCACGGCTGGGACTTGAACCACGGATCCACCGGCCCTTACCCATTCTCCCCCACCCATTGAGCCACCATGACCAATCTGCCGTCATACATTAAATTCTCCAATTGACTCACATATTTCCCCAGTAAATCACCAGAGGCTCTCGCATCCGAGAAACACTGTTTGTGGCAACTCACCATTGTAAGTACTTGAGTCCCAGGCTTCATCATTTAACTCTTATTATTTAAGTTAATTGATGAAAATTAATCATTTCATCACACTGGCCATATACAGGTTAAGTTATTGGCTTGATATAGTCGACATGAAAAATTCAATGCCATGGCTGGGACTTGAACCATGGATCCACCGGCCCTATAATATTTTGCCTGTAACTCTGTTGGGTATCTTCAGAATTATGAGTTAAACACCAGATGATAATCCATGACCTGGACCAGAGCCTAAAAGCCTGGAAACTGCATTCTGTTGGATTAATGTTGGCCATAAAAGCCTAAGCATCATATGGCTATGTTAAACCTAACAAAAACTGAAATCTTCTGACTACTATTCTAAAGGCATAGCAACTTTCCACTTTGCCCCTTTTCCCCTGCTTACTATTTTGTAAAAGATTTATGGGTTTAAAGAAATGTATGAAAGTATAATGGTACTATACATACACCACCACAATCATCTGATAAATACTTTCAGTTCTCTATCTTATATTTTAATAGATCTACTTAAATAAAATATGCATGTGTAACTAATGTGGACATATTTTTGTATAATAATTACACTTAAATTTTGATGTATTTGTTGAAAAGGTATGGAGTTGCTTTAAATGCCATGTTTCTTAATTGTCTAAGCATTTCTTTAAACTCTCAGTCTATGCTAAGCTTTTAAGAGTTGTAATATTGTTTTTTCTTGAATATTATATCACATGACTTGTTTCTCACAAGGGAAGTTTGGTAACTATGATTAATAAAGTTTGCTGAAAGGTTTTAAAAACCACTGATTTCAGTAATTTTGTTACTGTTGAAATGCAAAATGTTTATGCATGATTGGAGGAATTTAGTAACAGTGACGTCAAAATTAATTGAAAAAACTATTTGTAGTTGGTTTTTTGATACTTTGTCACTTACATTTTTATATTTTTGAGGGACTAGTTTCAGAAGCCATCACCTCCATTATCAACCTCTTTCCAATTCTTGATTTGGTTCTTGCAAAATGTTTGTCTCTCTCTCTATCTCTTTTTGTGTGTGTATGCTGCTAATGTGACCAAAGAAATAATTGACACAGTTCATTTTCTTCATGTGATCCCACAGCTCCGGGTACTAAAGTAGCTGCAAAATAGGAATGAACATAAAGTGGGGCTAGGTGTGAAATAATTGACACTTCATACAATTTATTTTCTTCATGTGATCCCACAGCTCCGGGATACTAAAGTAGCTGCAAAATAGGAATGAACATAAGGTGGGGGTAGGCGTGGCTGTTCTATTGCTACTAGCCAATGCGGTGCATACAACGTTGTACAGTTAAGCACGCATACTGGCGTGCTTTGCCTCTGTGTGCTCTAAAGATACCAATTAAAGAATTGTTTTGTTTTTCCCATATTACAGAACTATTTTTTCTGAGGATTAATGGTAGGCTACACCGTGGCTCAGTGGTTAGACCGCTTGGCTCTCACCAAGGCAGCCCGGGTTCGATCCCAGGCGACCGCAAAGTGAGATTTATGGTGGACAACACGGCGTTGGGGCGGGTTTTCTCCGGGACCTCCGGTTTCCCCCGCCATCTCATTCCACCGGTGTCCCATCTTCATCTCATGCATCATCAGTGTCACCGCCTGCGGTGCCGTATGTAGTAAAAGTGGGCGTTTAACACTACACACATTTCACATAAGGATTAATGTCCAAAACCCATGTTTGTAGTACATCTGGTTTCGGAGATATGAAAAGATAAGGCACCTGATTAGAAAGAAAATAATTATTTACTGTCAGTGAAGAAAAGCACACACGTGCTATGCTGCAGTTGCATTTTGTACCGTGCATTCAGTAAAGTGGTGATCTTTTAAGAGTGCACACGTGCTTTTCAAGTTAGTAAATATACCGCTTAGCAAGCCTAGTACTGTTGCGCCTAGTTGTAACTGCAAAACAACTCATAAGAGATTACACAAATAGGTTACAAATGTTCTTGTGAATGTGCATTCCTTTTTGAAACAGATGTCAATGAAAGACATTTTTAAAGGTACATATTTTGCTCAGAGACGAGAATTAATGTTAAAAGATTATCACGTGAGTGCTCATTCTGTGACGAACATTGTTAAAGAAGGCAAACAGTTTATCAAATTAGAAGAAGTTTTCTCCAGGGATACATTGGGTAGCTAAAAAACGTGCTACCAACTTAGCCAATTTTCAAAAGTGTGTTTCACATTGAACAATTTATGATTTATATGACAAGGGTGAATACCCAACTGCCAAAATGTTGACCAATTTAACGAGGGGGAAAATAGAATATACAGAGTCTGTATCTTCTATGCATAATATTCTGAAATCTCTTGGGCTCAAATTTAAGAGCACCAATGATGGTCGCAAATTTCTGCTTGAAAGAAGCGATATTGTTTGCTGCAAGGTGCACAATGTATAACATTTAGTACATGAGATTCATGTAAAAATTTTTCATAAATACACATTCATATCTTCTGTATTTATTAAGTATTTTAATGACACAAAAATTGGTTTTAAGACCATTACAGACAGTATACAAATATGGCATCATTAAAAAGAAACTTTATTCACAAATCGTTGAAATGTCACTATTTTGTTTCACTGTAGCAAACACCTTATTTCCTAGAGCACATCTAATTTGAATAATTTTGTTTTGTGTGCATATGAACGATAGCTATGTAAGCAAACTGTTCTCCAATTCAAGGTTTTAAGGGTCAGATTATGCGATGACCGTTGTATATGTTCTCACACACATGCTGTAATATTAAGCGAACTTCTCTGTCAGCATTGTATAACTGTACATCTCAGCATCTGTATGATACTTGCTAGGTTGAGACAAAGACAGATATATCTTCCATCTCTGTTGCCCGCTTGTAGTGGAACTGGCAACACCAAGGCAGTAGATAGCCGTATTGGCTCATTCTTATTTTGTAGCTACTCTAAAAATATTTACCAGTCATATTGCTACATGCTATTTCCCCCACTCCTACAGCAGTACAAGGCCACCTTATAATTATAGTAACACTCCATGATTATAATTCAAGTTAATGTGTGCACATTATTTATACATTGAGTAGAGTGGTAGAATTACCATCACAATTATCAAAGAACTCTACAAAATGATAGACTGTTATAGATATCTAGATATTTTTTTAAAGAATATGTCCTTAAGAGTTTCTTTTTGATGTCTGATAGTAGCCTAAGAGAGTCTAATACAACTCTGGATATATTCAAAGTTCACGTTTTGTAGCAAGTTAAGTTTATTAACATTGTGGTTTACTGTTGATTTGATATTGATACTTGGGAATATACAAAAAGTAAATATCAGCTCTTCAGATTGAACCTTTTATGTAGAATCAGTTATATCAGTAAGTAAAAATAATTCTAAATATCATTAAATTACAATTTAAACTGGAAAGAAGCCATTCAAGAGAATAGCACATCACTATTGGTCTGATGTCACCATCTCTGTTAGCAAAAGAATAAATGATGTGCTATGTGAAAGGGAGACACACTGATGTGTGTAATTAACTGCAGTTTTTGTATAGTACAAGGTTTTGGTATCAAGAGAAATTCAGACCACATGTTGAAGATACATTTTTCATTAAAAATACATGTAGTGCTTGTTATGTGCTCATTTACTTTATCTGGAATTGTGGTACAAAACATTATGAGTGACTGCAATGTAAGCTTATCAAAGCTTCCTGAAGCAGCTTGACATATATACCTATTACAGTTATTTCTGAATTGCACATATTTCTATGTAGGATTTACCCAAATCTATAGGTTTATAGCGAAGTTTGTTGATAAAAGGCAATTGTTGATTAGGTCTACAGAATTGTGCTCTAGGGTCAATGACAATTATTCAATTTCTGTTTCAAAGGGGTGTTCAAACATTTATGTTAAGTAGGTTTAATGTTACTGATGTTGAAGTTACACCGTTAATTCCTCTTAATATTTTAAAAATATATTATTATATTAATTGTTTTGTCTTTTCCTGGCTTGCAGGAGAGTCGTTATCAGCACTAACTGATATTAGCGCGACTCATCTAAAATTTAATAATGATATTAGTCAGTTTAGATATAAAAAAACCTCTTATCCTATAAACAGGACTTAGAATCAATAGCAATAAAAGGCATTTTTCTCTTAATTCTGTTGGCAGTAATTATCAATAGTTGAGGTTTGCCGAGAATTTAAGTGAAGTTCATGAAAGGTAAAGATGCTAATATTCATCCCCATAGCTTAGCAAGTACATTTAGTAAAGATGTATCTGAGAGTCTCAAAACTTGGAGGTGGAGAGTTGAGGAGGACTGAGCACTTTAGCCAAGGCATCCACTTAATATATGGAAGAATGGGTTAAGAAGAGAGAGCACAAAGGGTGGCCAGAGCTAATGGCAGCAGGTCAGCAGCCTCCTTAATGCTTTTAGATTGAGAATCCAGGATGTCTTTGTGATGCTCCGTGTGGTCACACAGATTTGGGCAGAAGGGTCCATCCCAGGGAAAGGTCAGTTCTGTCCTTAGAGAGAGATGTATCATGTGCCACTGATGTCCTTTAACCCTGAAAAGTGAAGGGTAATGCAATAAGGAAACATTAGGAACAGGAAAACTTGTGATATATAATTGATCCTGGCATTTGCATATTGATCAGAAAAAAGTTCAGGTTTAGGCTAGCTGGTCTAGGGGCTACTAAATTCAAGCCTCTGATGGTGTGCCGTAAGTGCTAGATAAATTATAGGACCCATTTTGTTTAATGAATCAATGAGAGATATGCTGCTTGTTTGTAAAGTAAAGAGTTTAGTACACCTCTGTTGGCCCATTTTGGTAGCAACTCTCAGTCCCTCGCCTGCGAATGGATTATCGTAAGTTTTAATGACCCCATACTTCCAGCTTTATAACATTTCCTACATCGACTAAAAGGAGGAAACTGAATTAGTGTCAATTAAGTTGGTAACATCATGTAAAGATGATATAATATCAGTAGTTATGATGAAAATTGCTTTCATTTGTGAAAAAAGGGAGTAGTTAACCATTCGCTTTTCTTATATTTAAGCCCACATGTGTACATAAGCATCGTATTCATGTTTGTTTAGCAATGTTGTAGCTTGAAATAAACAATTTTGGCAAGAGACAATGATAGTACTGAAATCAGAGAAGTTATCTAGAAATGGATCATGGTTACTTAATTTCCTTTTTAGTCATGTGATTGCAGTTAACTGTAAAATTAAAATGACTTTAGGATTCTGACTGCTGCTGTGAAGCACATGGTAGAGTTGTGGCAGGGAAAGTGCTGTGCCACTTATGAATGCTTAAGTGTGCATGATGGTTAGACAGAAGAGAATGCTAAAACTACCTAAATTAACTTGTTAATATTTATATTTCTAACACAGGGAACAGTTTTGAATGATACTCTGTTAAGGCAAGGTACAGATGAAACTGAGGCAATGCTGAAAATGTTCAGCAGAATTTAAATTTATTTTTCGAAATACTTGGAGCATTTCTTAGAAAGCTGGGACTAAGAATAAGCAAGTGAACCTAATATATTATTCGGCATTAAATGAACTAACAAATTCAGAATGTGCATTTTAAACTTGAACTGTACTTGCTGTAGGTTTAACACACAAGATACATTTCTAAAAGCTTAGAATGTTTAACTGTGCATTGCCTTAACAAATATAGCAGCAACTAACTGTTCTCTCTTCTTTTCTTTTTTTTTCAAAATAATTATGCAGCAGACACAATTTCCTTGCATGTTTGTGTAGTGCAGATCTCTGTTTTACTTTTGAATATTTTTTTTCTTATGGGAGCGAGTTCCTGGTCTACCACATTTTTGAGTGGTGCTGGTAATTTGCAAAATTGTGTCCTTACGCTAATAGTAACACTAAAACACTGATAACCTATGAAATATTAATACATTAATGGAATGTCTAAATAACTAACGAAAAATTATCTTTTATAAAAGTTAAACTATAACAAAACAGGTATGCTTAGATTACAGAGAATGAAGCACTTGTGTTTTATATGACATATGCATCAACATAACACAGTAGCATTTTGGTCAGAGTTTGGATGAGGGGGTGTTAATTGGGAGCGGCCAAAAAGAGGTGTGGTCACTGTTATTGCAATAGAAACTCTCCCTCCCTTAATCTTTGAAGATACTGTCAGGATCCTAAAGTAATTTAATTTCGACCATACTGACAAATACTTTTAAGAAAGTTGATCAGTTTTCAATTCAATTCAGTTCAATTTATTCATCCTTTAAATCTCCATACGAGATTGTGGACACATCAAAACAAAAATATTTGCAAAATTTAAGTACAAAATTTAAATACAGAAATTACAAAAAAACATGTATAAAAGTAAATGCCAAAATATAATGATATAACTTAACTTTCCAAATACTCCTGAATGGAATAAAAGCATGCTTCACTTAAAAATTTATGTAGTTTCAATTTAAAAATCTTTTGGTTGTCAATTTGTTTTAAATAAAGAGGTAACTTATTGTACAGTTGGGTACCACTATAAGTGAAGGAATGTTTGTATAACGTGGTAGTAGGTTTGAACTGTTTCTTGTATCATGCTGGTGTGTCACTGCATATGTTTTAAAGCAACTTAAACTAGCTTTTTTACCTGTAAAAGAACTTTGTATGTGTATAAACATGGCAGGGTTATAATTTTCAGTTCCTTAAAATACACTCTACAGCTCACATGTGCAGGTTGGTTCACTATTATTCTTATGGCTCTGTTTTGCATTTGAAAAACCTTTTCTGACATATTTGAATTACCCTAAAAGATGATACCATAATTCATAAGGGAATGAAAATATGCAAAATATGCCATTTGGGCTGTCTTTACGTCTGCTATCATTTTTAATGTTATTAAAGCATAGCACTGCTTACTTAACTTTTTAATCAAATCTTCTATACGTACAATCCAATCCAAGGTTTGATTTAACCACAAACCTAAAATTTTTGTATCTTTTACACATGAAATGTTGATGCCATCCAAATTTAGGTCAGGGAAGGTAATACTTCTATTTGTTGATTATTTGTTGATATTAAACATCACAAATAGAGTTGTTTTTGTCCCAACTGCAGAGGAACAGTTGTACTGAACCAAGTATGTGAACAGTTGTGTGATTATGATCCAACTTTATGGTACAAGCTTAGTAGTTAAGTTACTGTTTGTTTCAAACCGGTATTTCAAATGTTGCTTTATAGTCCATGGTTATCAATTTATAATTATGTGTTTTGTTTCTTGCTTTCTTGTCTTTTGTTTTTCTTTTGTTCTCTTTTTAATAGAACAGATTTTTGCCAACAAAATAATATAATAGTTTGTTGGCGTAGTGAAGTAGTCACACTTATTTACACTTACCTTCAGTTTTAAATGTTAAAACAAAATTGAAATGTTTTTGAATGTCCTCGTGTAAATAAGTGTGACTCCTTCAATACACCACAAATGAAGAATACTTCACTGTTAATAATGCTGCTGTTATTAATATTTAATATAATAGTACCTAAATAGTAACCACTGAAACTGAGACTGTGTTGTAATTAGAATTCTAGAGCATATGTAGCAGGGATTAGTAAGGTGTTAAACTGCCTCAGAAAAGAGCCAACAGTGTTTAATCTTTGTATTGCAGTTACAAACAGCATACGTCTGAAATAAAACACTTTTTGTATGTATATAGTAGTGTCTGTAACTAAAATTGATATAATTTTTTATTGTTGTACATAGTTAAATATTATATATTATGTAATAAGCATTCTGTGATGTGTTTGTGACATTTTAACGAATAAGTTACTACAGAATATGTACATTTTTATTCCTTGGTTGTTTTCTTCCTCATCCTTAACTCAAACAGCTCCATGCATACCTGGCCTGAAAAGAAACCAACTTTTACATTGCGAAACCTTAATTGGTAAACAATTATGTTAAATGCAATATAAGATAATATATTTATTTTTCATATCTTTTCCTACTAGTACTATTCTGAGTAAGCACAGATTAATATTCTAGAACAATATTCAGCTACTGAATGTAATTGTGAAAGGCACGTTGGACTTTATTCAGAATGAAGCACTGTTTTACCTTCATCTGTGTAAGAAACAGGAATCACTATGTCAGCAAGATTATCTTACATTAGCATACATAGCAATTAATCCTTTAAAGGCTAAATGAATATTGAATATCTAATTTGACTAACTGCATAAATATGTTAATATTTATGTATGAGGTACGTCCAGAAAGTAAGTTCTGTTTGGTAATAAAATTAAATTGTGTGGATATACTGAAAAGTTATTTATTGCACAAAATTCTACAACTATTAAACTACTTTTCCACATAACTGCCGAAATTTTGCAGGTATTTATCATAGCGAGGCACAAGTTTTTGTATACCTTCTTCATAGAAGTTTGCTGCCTGTGTCTTCAACCAGTTGGAAACATTTTCTTTCAGCTCTTCGTCATTGTTGAAGTGTTGACCGCCAAGGAAAGATTTGAGATGCAAAAACAGATGAAAGTCGCCAGGAGCGAGGTCAGGGCTGTACGGAGGTGGTTAAACATGTCCCAGCCAAATCCATGTAGGATTTTAGTTAATTGATGGAATTAATCATTTCTCCACGCTAGCCGTATATAGGCTAAGGTTTTTGATAGATAGAGTCAATTAATAAGAGTTAAATGATGAAGCCTGGGACTTAAGTACTTACGATAGTAAGTCGCCACAAACGGTGTATCTCGGATGCGAGAGCCCCTAGTGGTCTACCGGGGAAATATACGAGTCAACTGGAGAATTGGATGTCAGGACGGCATGTTGGCCATGGTAGCTCAAAGGTTAAGAGCGACTGGATGGAAACCAGGAGATCCGTGGTTCAAATCCCGGCCATGGCATTGGATTTTTCATGTTGACTCTATCTATCCCTGTAGGATGTTTTTCGTCGCATTTGCTGTGTGTGGTCGTGCGTTGTCGGGAAGAAACACAAAACTTTTTGACAGCATTCCTCGGGGCTTATTCTGTATTGCGCGGCGCAATTTTCTAAGTGTCTCATTGTTTGACCACACAGTAAGAAATCACTGAGAAAGATGCCTTTCCTGTCCCAGAACACTGTGCACATCATTTTTCGAAGTGTCAATATTTGTTTCGGCTTAACTTTTGCTGGGGATGAGGTGTACCTCCATTCCATTGATTGACGTTTACTTTCAGGGGTGTCGTAAGAAACCCAAGTTTCATCTCCTGTGACTATCTGTGTCAGAAATTCTTCGCCGCCTTCATCATAATGGGTCAAAAACTGAAGTGCACTACCCACCCGTTTTGTTTTGAGTTGCTCAGTAAGAATCTTTGGCACCCAAAGTGAGCAAAATTTACAACATTTCAGTTTTTGGGTAACAATTTCATGAGCTATTAATCGTGAGATTTGGGGAAATTCCATAGCGAGAGCACAAATTGTAATCTTGCGGTATTCCTGTATCTTGTCATCAATCGCGTGAACCAGTTCTTCTGTAACCAAAGATGGACGCCCAATTCGTTCTTCATCGTGCACTTCACTACGTCCTTCATTGCACTGTCGGACCCATCTTCTCACCATTGTATCACTCATCGCATTTTGCCAATAAACCTCGCAAATTTGCCGATAAATTTCAATAGGTTTCACTTTCCTAGCACGCAGAAAACAAATCACAGATCTGATTTCACAAGCGGCAGGAGTTTCAATCAACACCAACAAGGTAAACAAGCACAACAAAGCATACGTGGTTGACAGCGATCTCACAATGGTGCACGTTTCTTCTCCACTATCGCGCATGTGCAGGAACTGCGATCGCAGCGCTGCAGCGGAGATAAATTGAAACAGAACTCACTTTCTGGACGCCCCTTGTATATTCTTAAGACAATATTTTTTATATGAAAGTATATTATCAGTGTAGATTATCATAAAGTAAATATTGTGCAATGCATAAACAGATGCAATACTTATATCAAAAACTTAGCCTATACACGGCCAGTGTGAAGAAATGATTAATTCCCATCAATTAACCAAAATAATAAGAGTTTAATGATGAAGCCTGGACTTAAGTACTTACAATAGTAAGTCACCACAAACGGTGTATCTCGAATATGAGAGCACCTAGTGGTTTAAAGGGAAAATATGTGAGTTGGAGCATTTAATGTCAGGACGGCACGTTGGCCATGATGGCTCAGTGGGTAAGAGCGACTGGACGGAAACCAGATCTGTGTTTCAAATCCTGGCCATGGCATTGAATTTTTCAGTTTGACTGTAACTATCTAAAACCTTAGTCTATACACGGCTAGTGTGAAGAAATAATTTCCACAATTAATTTAAATAAATGCAAATAAATACTGTTTCAGGTTTTCAATATGTATAACTAAGCATAATACTACAACAATACTACAAATACTACTACTGCCATTATTGCAGTACTATATATTATAATTAAATTTCAGTGAAATACAACTCAGCTTTAATTTGTTGAAAACTGTACTTCAGTCTCTTCCCCAAATAGCGACGAGTGAAATAAACAATTCATTGATACTTGACAGGGTGAAGTCATCGCAATGAGATATTGTTGCCATTGAAAGCCAGGGGAAGTAGGTAAGAGACTTGCATCAAAGCTTTCATTTAAATGTTTCAGGGTTCAAGAACCACTGTGTGACCTATAGAAGCGTGTTGTGCTAGTGTGCTCATGTGCTACTGATTATTATCGGTTTTAATCCTGTGTAAAAGCATATCTTTATGTGATCCATGATTATTATGTGATATGAGAAATGAATAACTATTCTTATTTAAGGGAGTTACAATGAATCCAACACATGATTTGGGTGTTCCATTCTCCAAACACCCTTCTTTATGGAAAAATGATGACAAACGCAACATGGTAAATGTCGGTAGGCCACCAGTGCTACTTGTAGAAAAACATTGTGGTGGAGCAGAAAATTTAAGACTCGTTGGTATGAGGAATATAAATGGCTGTGCAGAAGTAGCTATTATCAAAAACTGTACTGCTGGCTGTTTGCTTATCGGCATTACAATGGGCACGTGGAACAACAATGGCGTGGCGGATTTGAACCTGGGCATTCCAAATGCATGAAGCATCTTTAAAACATTTAAGGCATTGTGTCCGATTGATGGAGCTGGAAAAAAACACTAACAAAATTGCAGATGTTCTTTGAGAAATCTCACAAAGAACACAATGCTCTTTAATTCTGTGATCTGTGAATTCATGTGGAAATGTAGTTGAAAGATTTCTGGGCTTCCATGATTTTTTTTTTAATTTACGTCCGCCCCAACGTTAAGTTATATCGGACGGTGAATGAATTGGGTGAAATGATGCTCAAATGAGTCCAGGGTCCATGGAGCTTAGAGTTACCCGACATTCGTCTTGAAGGATAAGGGAAACACGGAAAAAACCTTGTCTAGGTAACTCACCGTGACCGAGATTCGAACTCGGGACCCCTTGAACGTGAGGCAAACATGCTACCAATTACGCTACCGAGGCGGGCTTAGGCTTCCATGATAGTGAAGGCCATACTTCAGACGTACTTTTTCATGCACTTGATTCATTATCAGAGTCTCATGACAGTGCAATGATGAAGCCACTGTTATGTCCAGTTATTTAAATGGTCTCCAAAAGAAGGTGAAAGATGCAGCACCCCAAGCTGCCTTTGCTCACTGTTTTGCACATAGACTTAACCTAGTTTCGTGACAAAGCTGTGATAGAATTCAGAAGTGCACCCCCTTTTTTAAGTGGAATGCCAGATTTCTTCCACCATTCTAGCCAATAGTCTTATGTTCTTGGTACTGAGATTAAAAGGCGTATATCTACAGGATCAGACACTAGGAGTAGAAGAATGGACAGGTATTAGAACACACTGATACTCAAAAAAGTATTCGTCTAATCATAGCACATAGAATATAACAAGCACAACCAGAAAAATATAGATAAGAAATGAGCAATAACTATTTCCTTACATCGGTTGATATCTAGATTTAAAAATAAAACACAATTTTGGTTCGTATATTGCTTAGTGAACAGCTCTACGTTATTTAAAATCATGTTCCATTTGATGTCAAACAAGTATTCGTCTAGTAAACAAGAACCCAGGTATGGTGCCTCGCTGACACACACCCCTTCCCTTTTCTTATGCAGTTGTGTTTCATCCACTGTCGTTGACAGTTCCATCTCTGTTTTCAAAGCCGTTGACTTATTTAAGTAATACGGGTCGAAAATGCCGTGAAACCACAAACGGAGAGAGAGAAATTTGTATCAAGGTACAAAAGTGAATCGAGAAGATATTGACACATTGCTTCACTCACACTGTTTATTCACAGGACATGTTTCAAGAGCTCTTGCTCCTATCCTCAGCTGATACTTGACTACTGCAAGTTGTAGTGGTTTCTTCTTTCTCCGTATTGTCAATAGATGGCGTGATGTACTTGTCAAAGATGTCCGGTGGTGGAGTTTCAAAATTCATGACTCTATGACGATTTTTGTTAATGAAGATTTTTTCCCATACGGAAAGGTCTATGGGGTGATTAACGTATTTTATTAGAGATGTTTCCAAATTGATGTCATGTCTAGTATTCAAAAAATGAAAAGCCACTGCTGATTTTTCTGTTTCACCATTTTTAATGTTTCTCATATGTTCTTTAGTTCTGATGTTAATATTTCTTTTTGTTTTTCCTATATAAATTTTAGGGCAAGTTTCACATTTGATCTCATAGATTCCTGGTTTTTCTTTGGTAGTGATTGAATTTTTGGGAGGGCCTTTTAACAAATTTCTGATATTAAACCTATTTTGAGGTGCAAGAGTTATGTTGTGTTTTGAGAAGATTTTTTGGAATTTGTTATAGGCTGATGGGTGGAAGGTGAATTTTTTAAAAAGTTTTTTCTCTTTTCCTCCTGTAGGTTCTAGGGTTGTGGTTTCTTTTATTTTCTTAGCTTTGTTGAGTCTGTTAACAGTTTTGTCTACTAAATTTGGGTTGAAACCGTTGGATATAGCTACTTTTTTTATGTGTAGGTATTCTTCTTGATAATCTTCTCTGTTTAGTAGATTATCAAGAAGAATACCTACACATAAAAAAAGTAGCTATATCCAACGGTTTCAACACAAATTTAGTAGACAAAACTGTTAACAGACTCAACAAAGCTAAGAAAATAAAAGAAACCACAACCCTAGAACCTACAGGAGGAAAAGAGAAAAAACTTTTTAAAAAATTCACCTTCCACCCATCAGCCTATAACAAATTCCAAAAAATCTTCTCAAAACACAACATAACTCTTGCACCTCAAAATAGGTTTAATATCAGAAATTTGTTAAAAGGCCCTCCCAAAAATTCAATCACTACCAAAGAAAAACCAGGAATCTATGAGATCAAATGTGAAACTTGCCCTAAAATTTATATAGGAAAAACAAAAAGAAATATTAACATCAGAACTAAAGAACATATGAGAAACATTAAAAATGGTGAAACAGAAAAATCAGCAGTGGCTTTTCATTTTTTGAATACTAGACATGACATCAATTTGGAAACATCTCTAATAAAATACGTTAATCACCCCATAGACCTTTCCGTATGGGAAAAAATCTTCATTAACAAAAATCGTCATAGAGTCATGAATTTTGAAACTCCACCACCGGACATCTTTGACAAGTACATCACGCCATCTATTGACAATACGGAGAAAGAAGAAACCACTACAAATTGCACTAGTCGAGTATCAGCTGAGGATAGGAGCAAGAGCTCTTGAAACATGTCCTGTGAATAAACAGTGTGAGTGAAGCAATGTGTCAATATATTCTCGATTCACTTTTGTACTAATTTGTGCTTCACTGTCCCTACGCTTCTTTCAAGTTTATACCTTGTATCAAGGTATTTAAAATGGAAAATATTTTCAAGAAATTGGAGAAACCATTGTAAGATCTACCAGTACAGTGAAGACTATTATATGCAGGTTTGTTCAGAACAAAGCTTATGAAAATCAATTAAGACACAGTCATGCTGCAGTTCCATCCGAGATGGAGAAACGACAGTTACCTAGAAAAGTCAAGAAAAATCCTTAACTAAGTGCTCCAAAACTTGCTATTGCAGTTCAAACACACAGGAAAGTCTGTTTCAGCACAAACTATGAGAAATGTGTGATACGAAGCTGAGTATGGAGGTCAAACAGACCGTAAAAAACCATACATCAGTAAAATCAACAGAAAGAAGGCATTTACAAAATTAAGTGTAAAGACTGTGAAAAAATTTACATAGGAAGGACAAAAAGGAACATAGGCACTAGAAAGAAAGAACACTTCAGGCACTTAAGATACAAAAATATTGATAAGTCCGCAATAGCAGCTCATTTCTGGTCTGAAAATCATGAAATTGAAGATAGCACAGAATTACTAAAATACGTACAAAAACATAGTGAACTCGTCATATGGGAGAGGATATACATAGAAAAACATAAAAACCAACTAATGAACTTTGAAATCCCGCTAGAAGAGAATCCCACATTTCAGTTCATCACTAAATCAACAGATGGCAGCAACAACCCCAGAATTACCCACACCGCTGGATCTAGCTTCAGTCGCACAAGAGCCGTAGATGCAAACGAAGATTTGCGAAACATGTCCTCAAAATAGGTACGAAAGTGAAGCAGATGTGTAAAAAATGCGACTCATCTAAAATTTAATAATTTTTCGCTTCACTGTGGTGTTCCAATACAGTTGAATCTCGATATATTGAAGTGACGTTAAGTCAAGAGGAACACGCGAAAGTTAGATCCAACCAACTTTAAAAACCGGACAACATGGAGGTAAGATCGTTCACATTTGAATATTTCAACGAACATTTCGGCAACAAGAAAGAAATAAAACAATATTTGAAACTAAAGACAAAAAGAAGATTAATATCAGCGGACATAAAATTTATCAACAATTGCCTAAAACGTAACTTTTCTCCGAAATTTGTACGAAAAATAGTAAAATTTAACAATAACAGTATAGAACAATTAGCTGCTGAAAAAGCCGTGTTAAAAGCCGAAAAAACAAATCACTACAGAAAAATAACTAATATAGACCTCTCTTTGTATAACCTACATCTGAAAATTGTAAAATTACTAGGAAACACAGCATGGGACCACTTAGAAGCCAAATCATTTGAACATATCAATTATAAAGTCAAAGAGAAAGTTTATCGTCAAAATAAGAAACTAAAACGTAATCATAATCATTGGCAACCAAAACATAACAAAATTTCAGCAAAGAACACATCCCTAGATAGTGTAATTAATCTCTCAAAGCAAAATTTTAACAACGAAGAAAAAGATGTACTTAACCAAGGCCTAAAAACATGTATAACATACTCCAGCAACCCGGATGAATTCATTGCAGACATAGAATTAGCAGTAGAAGGCTTGGAAACCATGGACAAAAATATAATTAGAAAAAAAATCAGCTCCTATATTGGAAAACTTAATAAATAAAAGGCCAATAAAACATTTGAAAAAAATTCAGATAATTAAATCTTTAAGGAAAAAGGATGTAATCTTCTCAAGGGCTGATAAAGGGAACAAAATAGTAATCTTAGATACAGCTACATACAAAGAAAAAATGTTAGAGTTACTACAACAAAAAGAATTCCAGGAAATAGATTCTAATCCACTCAACCGATGCATAAAAGATGTACAAAAAACCATCATTAATAGTAAAATTTTAACAACTACAGAACAAAAAACTATCAAACCAGACAACCCTACCCTTGCAAGAATATATGGTTTGCCTAAAATACACAAACCCAACATACCCATGAGACCCATTGTAAATAATATAAACACTCCTACTTACCTTCTGGCAAAATGGCTAACCAAAAAATTTCAGTCCTTTCCACAATTCCATACTCTGAGTATAAAAAACTCTTTAGACCTGGCAGAAAAAATTCAAAATCTTAAACTAAAACCTCATGACACTTTAGTATCCTTTGATGTCCGCTCCCTCTTCCCTAGCATTCCATTAGACAAACTTTTGATTCAACTGAAAAAATGGCTAAATTCTATAAACCTGGATGCCAATGCAATAGAAGAATATGTGGCAATGACTGAATTATGTATACATCAAAATTATTTTGTCTTCGATGGAAAATATTACAAACAAATTTCAGGACTAGCTATGGGAAGCCCGCTATCACCATTTTTGGCCAATCTATACATGAGCTTTTTCGAAACACATATTACTAAAGCCTTCCCTCATATGTTTAAAACATGGTACAGATACGTAGACGACATCTTTGCAATAGTGCCCTACAAACTAATAGATGATGCTTTGAAACTACTCAACCTGCAAGAACCCAGCATACAATTCACAGTAGAAACTGAAGAGGACTGTACTCTACCTTTTTTAGACCTTAAAATCAAAAAAGGCAATGAAAAACTAGAATTTGGCATTCATAGAAAAGCAACACACACAGATAATTACATCAAAGCAAATAGTTTCAACCCAATTCCACACAAACATGCAACCATCAACAGTCTGACACACAGATTAGTAAATCTACCTCTCAGCCAGCAAGAATATCAAAATGAATACCATCAAATCTTAAAAACTGCAATTAAAAATGGATATGGAAAAAACCTTGTAGATAAAAAACTAAAATTATTCAAACTTCAAAAGAAATTAAAACAGATCACAGCTCTCACACCAATAAAACAAGAAACTAGATTTGCTAAATTTACTTACCACCCCTGGGCCACAAAAAAGTTCCAAAAAATATTCAAGAAATACAATATAACATTGGCACCAAAAAACAATTACAACATTAAAAACCTACTTCACAGTAATAATACTGATAAGATAAAACCAGAGGAAAAGTCAGGCATTTACAAAATTAAGTGTAAAGACTGTGAAAAAATTTACATAGGAAGGACAAAAAGGAACATAGGCACTAGAAAGAAAGAACACTTCAGGCACTTAAGATACAAAAATATTGATAAGTCCGCAATAGCAGCTCATTTCTGGTCTGAAAATCATGAAATTGAAGATAGCACAGAATTACTAAAATACGTACAAAAACATAGTGAACTCGTCATATGGGAGAGGATATACATAGAAAAACATAAAAACCAACTAATGAACTTTGAAAACCCGCTAGAAGAGAATCCCACATTTCAGTTCATCACTAAATCAACAGATGGCAGCAACAACCCCAGAATTACCCACACCGCTGGATCTAGCTTCAGTCGCACAAGAGCCGTAGATGCAAACGAAGATTTGCAAAACATGTCCTCAAAATAGGTACGAAAGTGAAGCAGATGTGTAAAAAATGCGACTCATCTAAAATTTAATAATTTTTCGCTTCACTGTGGTGTTCCAATACAGTTGAATCTCGATATATTGAAGTGACGTTAAGTCAAGAGGAACACGCGAAAGTTAGATCCAACCAACTTTAAAAACCGGACAACATGGAGGTAAGATCGTTCACATTTGAATATTTCAACGAACATTTCGGCAACAAGAAAGAAATAAAACAATATTTGAAACTAAAGACAAAAAGAAGATTAATATCAGCGGACATAAAATTTATCAACAATTGCCTAAAACGTAACTTTTCTCCGAAATTTGTACGAAAAATAGTAAAATTTAACAATAACAGTATAGAACAATTAGCTGCTGAAAAAGCCGTGTTAAAAGCCGAAAAAACAAATCACTACAGAAAAATAACTAATATAGACCTCTCTTTGTATAACCTACATCTGAAAATTGTAAAATTACTAGGAAACACAGCATGGGACCACTTAGAAGCCAAATCATTTGAACATATCAATTATAAAGTCAAAGAGAAAGTTTATCGTCAAAATAAGAAACTAAAACGTAATCATAATCATTGGCAACCAAAACATAACAAAATTTCAGCAAAGAACACATCCCTAGATAGTGTAATTAATCTCTCAAAGCAAAATTTTAACAACGAAGAAAAAGATGTACTTAACCAAGGCCTAAAAACATGTATAACATACTCCAGCAACCCGGATGAATTCATTGCAGACATAGAATTAGCAGTAGAAGGCTTTGAAACCATGGACAAAAATATAATTAGAAAAAAAATCAGCTCCTATATTGGAAAACTTAATAAATAAAAGGCCAATAAAACATTTGAAAAAAATTCAGATAATTAAATCTTTAAGGAAAAAGGATGTAATCTTCTCAAGGGCTGATAAAGGGAACAAAATAGTAATCTTAGATACAGCTACATACAAAGAAAAAATGTTAGAGTTACTACAACAAAAAGAATTCCAGGAAATAGATTCTAATCCACTCAACCGATGCATAAAAGATGTACAAAAAACCATCATTAATAGTAAAATTTTAACAACTACAGAACAAAAAACTATCAAACCAGACAACCCTACCCTTGCAAGAATATATGGTTTGCCTAAAATACACAAACCCAACATACCCATGAGACCCATTGTAAATAATATAAACACTCCTACTTACCTTCTGGCAAAATGGCTAACCAAAAAATTTCAGTCCTTTCCACAATTCCATACTCTGAGTATAAAAAACTCTTTAGACCTGGCAGAAAAAATTCAAAATCTTAAACTAAAACCTCATGACACTTTAGTATCCTTTGATGTCCGCTCCCTCTTCCCTAGCATTCCATTAGACAAACTTTTGATTCAACTGAAAAAATGGCTAAATTCTATAAACCTGGATGCCAATGCAATAGAAGAATATGTGGCAATGACTGAATTATGTATACATCAAAATTATTTTGTCTTCGATGGAAAATATTACAAACAAATTTCAGGACTAGCTATGGGAAGCCCGCTATCACCATTTTTGGCCAATCTATACATGAGCTTTTTCGAAACACATATTACTAAAGCCTTCCCTCATATGTTTAAAACATGGTACAGATACGTAGACGACAACTTTGCAATAGTGCCCTACAAACTAATAGATGATGCTTTGAAACTACTCAACCTGCAAGAACCCAGCATACAATTCACAGTAGAAACTGAAGAGGACTGTACTCTACCTTTTTTAGACCTTAAAATCAAAAAAGGCAATGAAAAACTAGAATTTGGCATTCATAGAAAAGCAACACACACAGATAATTACATCAAAGCAAATAGTTTCAACCCAATTCCACACAAACATGCAACCATCAACAGTCTGACACACAGATTAGTAAATCTACCTCTCAGCCAGCAAGAATATCAAAATGAATACCATCAAATCTTAAAAACTGCAATTAAAAATGGATATGGAAAAAACCTTGTAGATAAAAAACTAAAATTATTCAAACTTCAAAAGAAATTAAAACAGATCACAGCTCTCACACCAATAAAACAAGAAACTAGATTTGCTAAATTTACTTACCACCCCTGGGCCACAAAAAAGTTCCAAAAAATATTCAAGAAATACAATATAACATTGGCACCAAAAAACAATTACAACATTAAAAACCTACTTCACAGTAATAATACTGATAAGATAAAACCAGAGGAAAAGTCAGGCATTTACAAAATTAAGTGTAAAGACTGTGAAAAAATTTACATAGGAAGGACAAAAAGGAACATAGGCACTAGAAAGAAAGAACACTTCAGGCACTTAAGATACAAAAATATTGATAAGTCCGCAATAGCAGCTCATTTCTGGTCTGAAAATCATGAAATTGAAGATAGCACAGAATTACTAAAATACGTACAAAAACATAGTGAACTCGTCATATGGGAGAGGATATACATAGAAAAACATAAAAACCAACTAATGAACTTTGAAATCCCGCTAGAAGAGAATCCCACATTTCAGTTCATCACTAAATCAACAGATGGCAGCAACAACCCCAGAATTACCCACACCGCTGGATCTAGCTTCAGTCGCACAAGAGCCGTAGATGCAAACGAAGATTTGCGAAACATGTCCTCAAAATAGGTACGAAAGTGAAGCAGATGTGTAAAAAATGCGACTCATCTAAAATTTAATAATTTTTCGCTTCACTGTGGTGTTCCAATACAGTTGAATCTCGATATATTGAAGTGACGTTAAGTCAAGAGGAACACGCGAAAGTTAGATCCAACCAACTTTAAAAACCGGACAACATGGAGGTAAGATCGTTCACATTTGAATATTTCAACGAACATTTCGGCAACAAGAAAGAAATAAAACAATATTTGAAACTAAAGACAAAAAGAAGATTAATATCAGCGGACATAAAATTTATCAACAATTGCCTAAAACGTAACTTTTCTCCGAAATTTGTACGAAAAATAGTAAAATTTAACAATAACAGTATAGAACAATTAGCTGCTGAAAAAGCCGTGTTAAAAGCCGAAAAAACAAATCACTACAGAAAAATAACTAATATAGACCTCTCTTTGTATAACCTACATCTGAAAATTGTAAAATTACTAGGAAACACAGCATGGGACCACTTAGAAGCCAAATCATTTGAACATATCAATTATAAAGTCAAAGAGAAAGTTTATCGTCAAAATAAGAAACTAAAACGTAATCATAATCATTGGCAACCAAAACATAACAAAATTTCAGCAAAGAACACATCCCTAGATAGTGTAATTAATCTCTCAAAGCAAAATTTTAACAACGAAGAAAAAGATGTACTTAACCAAGGCCTAAAAACATGTATAACATACTCCAGCAACCCGGATGAATTCATTGCAGACATAGAATTAGCAGTAGAAGGCTTGGAAACCATGGACAAAAATATAATTAGAAAAAAATCAGCTCCTATATTGGAAAACTTAATAAATAAAAGGCCAATAAAACATTTGAAAAAAAAATTCAGATAATTAAATCTTTAAGCAAAAAGGATGTAATCTTCTCAAGGGCTGATAAAGGGAACAAAATAGTAATCTTAGATACAGCTACATACAAAGAAAAAATGTTAGAGTTACTACAACAAAAAGAATTCCAGGAAATAGATTCTAATCCACTCAACCGATGCATAAAAGATGTACAAAAAACCATCATTAATAGTAAAATTTTAACAACTACAGAACAAAAAACTATCAAACCAGACAACCCTACCCTTGCAAGAATATATGGTTTGCCTAAAATACACAAACCCAACATACCCATGAGACCCATTGTAAATAATATAAACACTCCTACTTACCTTCTGGCAAAATGGCTAACCAAAAAATTTCAGTCCTTTCCACAATTCCATACTCTGAGTATAAAAAACTCTTTAGACCTGGCAGAAAAAATTCAAAATCTTAAACTAAAACCTCATGACACTTTAGTATCCTTTGATGTCCGCTCCCTCTTCCCTAGCATTCCATTAGACAAACTTTTGATTCAACTGAAAAAATGGCTAAATTCTATAAACCTGGATGCCAATGCAATAGAAGAATATGTGGCAATGACTGAATTATGTATACATCAAAATTATTTTGTCTTCGATGGAAAATATTACAAACAAATTTCAGGACTAGCTATGGGAAGCCCGCTATCACCATTTTTGGCCAATCTATACATGAGCTTTTTCGAAACACATATTACTAAAGCCTTCCCTCATATGTTTAAAACATGGTACAGATACGTAGATGACATCTTTGCAATAGTGCCCTACAAACTAATAGATGATGCTTTGAAACTACTCAACCTGCAAGAACCCAGCATACAATTCACAGTAGAAACTGAAGAGGACTGTACTCTACCTTTTTTAGACCTTAAAATCAAAAAAGGCAATGAAAAACTAGAATTTGGCATTCATAGAAAAGCAACACACACAGATAATTACATCAAAGCAAATAGTTTCAACCCAATTCCACACAAACATGCAACCATCAACAGTCTGACACACAGATTAGTAAATCTACCTCTCAGCCAGCAAGAATATCAAAATGAATACCATCAAATCTTAAAAACTGCAATTAAAAATGGATATGGAAAAAACCTTGTAGATAAAAAACTAAAATTATTCAAACTTCAAAAGAAATTAAAACAGATCACAGCTCTCACACCAATAAAACAAGAAACTAGATTTGCTAAATTTACTTACCACCCCTGGGCCACAAAAAAGTTCCAAAAAATATTCAAGAAATACAATATAACATTGGCACCAAAAAACAATTACAACATTAAAAACCTACTTCACAGTAATAATACTGATAAGATAAAACCAGAGGAAAAGTCAGGCATTTACAAAATTAAGTGTAAAGACTGTGAAAAAATTTACATAGGAAGGACAAAAAGGAACATAGGCACTAGAAAGAAAGAACACTTCAGGCACTTAAGATACAAAAATATTGATAAGTCCGCAATAGCAGCTCATTTCTGGTCTGAAAATCATGAAATTGAAGATAGCACAGAATTACTAAAATACGTACAAAAACATAGTGAACTCGTCATATGGGAGAGGATATACATAGAAAAACATAAAAACCAACTAATGAACTTTGAAAACCCGCTAGAAGAGAATCCCACATTTCAGTTCATCACTAAATCAACAGATGGCAGCAACAACCCCAGAATTACCCACACCGCTGGATCTAGCTTCAGTCGCACAAGAGCCGTAGATGCAAACGAAGATTTGCAAAACATGTCCTCAAAATAGGTACGAAAGTGAAGCAGATGTGTAAAAAATGCGACTCATCTAAAATTTAATAATTTTTCGCTTCACTGTGGTGTTCCAATACAGTTGAATCTCGATATATTGAAGTGACGTTAAGTCAAGAGGAACACGCGAAAGTTAGATCCAACCAACTTTAAAAACCGGACAACATGGAGGTAAGATCGTTCACATTTGAATATTTCAACGAACATTTCGGCAACAAGAAAGAAATAAAACAATATTTGAAACTAAAGACAAAAAGAAGATTAATATCAGCGGACATAAAATTTATCAACAATTGCCTAAAACGTAACTTTTCTCCGAAATTTGTACGAAAAATAGTAAAATTTAACAATAACAGTATAGAACAATTAGCTGCTGAAAAAGCCGTGTTAAAAGCCGAAAAAACAAATCACTACAGAAAAATAACTAATATAGACCTCTCTTTGTATAACCTACATCTGAAAATTGTAAAATTACTATGAAACACAGCATGGGACCACTTAGAAGCCAAATCATTTGAACATATCAATTATAAAGTCAAAGAGAAAGTTTATCGTCAAAATAAGAAACTAAAACGTAATCATAATCATTGGCAACCAAAACATAACAAAATTTCAGCAAAGAACACATCCCTAGATAGTGTAATTAATCTCTCAAAGCAAAATTTTAACAACGAAGAAAAAGATGTACTTAACCAAGGCCTAAAAACATGTATAACATACTCCAGCAACCCGGATGAATTCATTGCAGACATAGAATTAGCAGTAGAAGGCTTGGAAACCATGGACAAAAATATAATTAGAAAAAAAATCAGCTCCTATATTGGAAAACTTAATAAATAAAAGGCCAATAAAACATTTGAAAAAAATTCAGATAATTAAATCTTTAAGGAAAAAGGATGTAATCTTCTCAAGGGCTGATAAAGGGAACAAAATAGTAATCTTAGATACAGCTACATACAAAGAAAAAATGTTAGAGTTACTACAACAAAAAGAATTCCAGGAAATAGATTCTAATCCACTCAACCGATGCATAAAAGATGTACAAAAAACCATCATTAATAGTAAAATTTTAACAACTACAGAACAAAAAACTATCAAACCAGACAACCCTACCCTTGCAAGAATATATGGTTTGCCTAAAATACACAAACCCAACATACCCATGAGACCCATTGTAAATAATATAAACACTCCTACTTACCTTCTGGCAAAATGGCTAACCAAAAAATTTCAGTCCTTTCCACAATTCCATACTCTGAGTATAAAAAACTCTTTAGACCTGGCAGAAAAAATTCAAAATCTTAAACTAAAACCTCATGACACTTTAGTATCCTTTGATGTCCGCTCCCTCTTCCCTAGCATTCCATTAGACAAACTTTTGATTCAACTGAAAAAATGGCTAAATTCTATAAACCTGGATGCCAATGCAATAGAAGAATATGTGGCAATGACTGAATTATGTATACATCAAAATTATTTTGTCTTCGATGGAAAATATTACAAACAAATTTCAGGACTAGCTATGGGAAGCCCGCTATCACCATTTTTGGCCAATCTATACATGAGCTTTTTCGAAACACATATTACTAAAGCCTTCCCTCATATGTTTAAAACATGGTACAGATACGTAGACGACAACTTTGCAATAGTGCCCTACAAACTAATAGATGATGCTTTGAAACTACTCAACCTGCAAGAACCCAGCATACAATTCACAGTAGAAACTGAAGAGGACTGTACTCTACCTTTTTTAGACCTTAAAATCAAAAAAGGCAATGAAAAACTAGAATTTGGCATTCATAGAAAAGCAACACACACAGATAATTACATCAAAGCAAATAGTTTCAACCCAATTCCACACAAACATGCAACCATCAACAGTCTGACACACAGATTAGTAAATCTACCTCTCAGCCAGCAAGAATATCAAAATGAATACCATCAAATCTTAAAAACTGCAATTAAAAATGGATATGGAAAAAACCTTGTAGATAAAAAACTAAAATTATTCAAACTTCAAAAGAAATTAAAACAGATCACAGCTCTCACACCAATAAAACAAGAAACTAGATTTGCTAAATTTACTTACCACCCCTGGGCCACAAAAAAGTTCCAAAAAATATTCAAGAAATACAATATAACATTGGCACCAAAAAACAATTACAACATTAAAAACCTACTTCACAGTAATAATACTGATAAGATAAAACCAGAGGAAAAGTCAGGCATTTACAAAATTAAGTGTAAAGACTGTGAAAAAATTTACATAGGAAGGACAAAAAGGAACATAGGCACTAGAAAGAAAGAACACTTCAGGCACTTAAGATACAAAAATATTGATAAGTCCGCAATAGCAGCTCATTTCTGGTCTGAAAATCATGAAATTGAAGATAGCACAGAATTACTAAAATACGTACAAAAACATAGTGAACTCGTCATATGGGAGAGGATATACATAGAAAAACATAAAAACCAACTAATGAACTTTGAAATCCCGCTAGAAGAGAATCCCACATTTCAGTTCATCACTAAATCAACAGATGGCAGCAACAACCCCAGAATTACCCACACCGCTGGATCTAGCTTCAGTCGCACAAGAGCCGTAGATGCAAACGAAGATTTGCGAAACATGTCCTCAAAATAGGTACGAAAGTGAAGCAGATGTGTAAAAAATGCGACTCATCTAAAATTTAATAAGAAAGAAGTAAGTTGCTTTTGCAAAAGAACATAAATATGATGCGTTTGATTTCTGGCAAAAGGTTATATTTACTGACAAGAGTCAATTTGAGCTCTTTAAGTCGAAAGGGCGAGCAATAGTGCAGAGAAAAAGGATTGTGAGCTTGAGGAGTACTTGTCTGGGGCTACATGAGTGTAAATGGTGTGGGGGATTTGTGTTTTATTGATGGAATTACAAACCATAAGGTTTATATAAACATCCTAAAAACACAACTGTCCAGAAGTGTGATTAATATGGGTCTTTCTGAGGATTATATTTTCATACAAGATAATGTTCCAAAACACACAGCTCTAGACGCAAGACTAGGTTGTTGTATAATACTCCACGATGGATGCAACACCATCGCAATCCCCAGACATCAATCAAATAGAGAATTTGTGGAGTATGCTGGACAAAAATGTTAAGAATCATCAGATTCATCAGATATAAAGGATCTAAAGAGGATCTACTAGAGGAATGTTGTAAAATTACAGTGGAAAGAACACAATCTTTGGTGAAATCCATGCCAAGGAGAATACAAGAGATTATAACGGGGAATGGAGGCCTACTATTACGTGTTTCAAATGGGAAGGTGTTAGTCCTTGAGCGCTACTAGGTGAGTAACCAATGTGACTCCTGCGGTGTTGTCGTATTGCATTCCCGCTAAGTGGTGTGTGACGAACGGCAAACTAATCAATCTCTAATAAATACTATTCGCGTTAAGACACAAATTTGGGTTTTGCCAAAACTGATCCATGTGGAAGGTAGAGAGTAATGTATCTAACCTAACCATGAAAACCCCATATTTATAGCTCAAATAGTTTTCTAATACAAATAAATAAACCAGTATTACTTGTATTATAACAATAAATCGCGATGTAAGCACTGTATGAATTTGGCATGCATGCATGTACGTATATTTGTAATTACTCAGAACTGAAACGTAAATGTTTGACATGACGTGATAAAAGAATTACTTTGAATAAGCCAATTCGAGCGAGAGGAAACAATACATTTCCTGCTGCCCTGGCAGAACGTGTCTGGTTACATTATATCTTTGTGTATGAATGGTTCGTAATTTCTGTTTACTCTAGAGAGTTCAAAGTAGTTGGTGTTTATGTATATACTTTTAATTACTCAGAACTGAAATTTGAACTACTGACATGACGGATGAAAGAATTACTGTGAATAAGTCAAGGTGTTAAATTCGAGAAAGAGTAAACACTTCATTTCCTGTTAGCCTGTGGAATGCTGTATGCTTATGTTTATGAATGAATGCTGGATAAGAAGTGTTTATTTACTCTGGAGAGTTCAGATCAGTATCATTCAGTTGTTCTTTACACAACAGTAGAGTAAGAGTTAAATAGTGCAATGGCTTCCTGCGGTGAATTTAGTGGCCAGTCAAAAAGGCAGATATTGCGAAGTCAGGCTCGAAGTATTTATTTTTAAGGTGTACACGTTCTTCAAAAATTTTTCAGAAACAGAAACTAAAAATGAGTTATTGCAAAGAGTACTTCCGTTTAAAAACACGGAAAAAGTGTATCAGCTGGATCAACTTGCAGTTGAAATGGGACACGAGGTAATTCGCCTCCCATCTTACCACTGCCAATATAATCCAATTGAGTTGGTGTGGGCTCAAATACAAAGTGGAGTTGCAAATAGAAATAATACTTTTAAACTGACGGACGTTAAACGACTTGTTCACGAAGAAATAGACACGATAACACAACAGGACTGGGAAAACTGCGTGAGACATGCAGAAAACCTTCAAGAAGACGATTTTAAGAAAGAAATAGCACATGACGAGATTTTGGAACCTATGATCAGAAATTTGCAAGACTCGGACAATGAAGACAGCGACAATGACAAATTGTCTCTTAACGGAAGTGACATTGACACCGAACCACACATGAACCACTGGCAGTTCCATTGGATTAGAAAAACAAGTAATTCATAAACTATAATTATAGTTATAGTATTTAAAAATATACATAATTTGCGAAAATGCTTTTTCCAATTTTGATTTTGGCAACTGCATCATTGTAAAAGTTTGTAAAGTATAATTTGCTTACCCTTACGTCTGCGCCAAGCAGACCTGCTGTTGTATGAGTGTGCCAGAGAGGGAAATATAAAAGGAGTGGGGTAACAAGCTGGCAACGCTGAGTGTGATACGGCATCTGATTAGCTCGACTCCAGAACTCTTCCCATTTGAAACACATAAGTACTATCCATTACATTCTACTTTATACACCATTTGCAGTATGCAGGCGAATACTTATTTTGCATCCTATATTGTATGTCTTTACTTTTGAATGTTTAACTATGTTTATATGAATAGATACTATATGTTTCTTTATTGTATTCTCTTATTTTTCACTGCCCTCCCCCCTCAGTAGCGTAACGTTCAAGAGGTCCCGAGGTAGAATCTTGGTTAGGGTGAGTTACCTGAATAAGTTTTTTCCGGGGTTTTCCCTTATCCCGAAAGACGAATGTTGGGTATCTCTAAGCTACATGTACCCCGGACTCATTTGAACATTATTTCATCCATTTCATTCATCGTGCGATATGACTTAACGTTGGAGGACACAAATTATAAAATAAATAATAAATAAATAAATAAATAAGTAATAAATAAATAATAAATAAATAAATAAATAAATAAATAAATAAATAAATAAATAAATAAATAAATAAATAAACAAATAAATAAATAAATAAATAAATAAATAAATAAATAAATAAATAAATAAATAAATAAATAAATAAATAAATAAATAAATAAATAAATAAATAAATAAATAAATAAATAAATAAATAAATAAATAAATAAATAAATAAATAAATAAATAAATAAATAATAAATAAATAAATAAATAAATAAATAAATAAATAAATAAATAAATAAATAAATAAATAAATAAATAAATAAATAAATAAATAAATAAATAAATAAATAAATAAATAAATAAATAAATAAATAAATAAATAAATAAATAAATAAATAAATAAATAAATAAATAAATAAATAAATAAATAAATAAATAAATAAATAAATAAATAAATAAATAAATAAATAAATAAATAAATAAATAAATAAATAAATAAATAAATAAATAAATAAATAAATAAATAAATAAATAAATAAATAAATAAATAAATAAATAAATAAATAAATAAATAAATAAATAAATAAATAAATAAATAAATAAATAAATAAATAAATAAATAAATAAATAAATAAATAAATAAATAAATAAATAAATAAATAAATAAATAAATAAATAAATAAATAAATAAATAAATAAATAAATAAATAAATAAATAAATAAATAAATAAATAAATAAATAAATAAATAAATAAATAAATAAATAAATAAATAAATAAATAAATAAATAAATAAATAAATAAATAAATAAATAAATAAATAAATTCTCTTTCTCACTAATCAATGAATAAGACAGTTTCTGCTGTACTTATGCTGATGATTTTCCACTATCCATACATCTTTAAACATAAACTCACGCATTACACGAATACTTTTCGGAGTAATTGTATAATAAAAAATGGCGATTCAACAAGTATTCATCAGGCTATTAGTTTAGTAGCTTTTAATTGCGTTCCTATCACTAGTTTTTAAGGACATTTTTGATATGATTGATATTCAGTGTATTACAGAAGAAATAATTATATGTAGGATTCGTGCAAACATGATTCACAATACAATAGTCGCTTTAAACAAAAAGAGAAAACAGGGAATTGCCCGCCTCGGCAGCGTAGATAGTAGGGTGTCTGCCTCACGTTCAAGAGGTCCCGAGTTCGAATTTCGGTTAGGGTGAGTTACCTGGATAAGTTTATTTTCCGGAGTTTTCCCTTATCCTGATAGATGAATGTCGGGTAACTCTAAGCTTCATGGACCCCGGACTCATTTGAGCATCACTTCACACATTTAATTCATCGTCCGATATGACTTTATGTTGGATTACGTAAATTAAAAAAAAAGTGAATCTTTCAATCAATTTATTGAGTCATCTACATTTAAAGTAAAAGCCCCTTCCGAAATGCGAAATTTCTCCTCAGATAGGTGCAAACAAAAGTTGAAGTCCCTATTTTATGAAATACTGGAGAATATAATGACCAAAATTAATGAACGATTTGAAGACATGCAAAATTTAAAATGTCTAAAGTTGCTGACAGTTTAAAATTTCGACAGTACTCCAAAATATTCTCCTTCCAAGCTTTGAATAATTTAAAGCTGTGCTACCCAAAACAGTTTTCGGATACGGAAATACTAATGAACGAACTTACATTAATTTACGAGATAAGGCTAATGAAGGTGTTCAATCTTAAAGCATAATTGAAGTCTTTTAAAGATAATATAGACGACGTCTTTAGTGATGCATACAAACTGTTTAGCCTGGTTCTTACAATACCGTCCACTAGTTGTTTTGCAGAACGAAGCTTTTCGTGCTTAAAGAGAATAAAAACTTATCTCCGAAACAGCTTAGGCAATAGCAGATTAACATCTTTGGCTACTATTTCCATTCACAAGGACGTACTCAGTGAACTGAAGAAAACTCGACCCTTCTACGAAGACATCATAGCTGCCTTCGTGAGGATGAACAGAAAAATGAATTTAATATATGGCGAGTCTTATTTTAATTAACTAGAAAGTGAGGCAGTAACCAGTAGCACCTTTCTTTTGTTTTTTATTGCGATATTGTAAACTTCGTTTTCTTTTTCCCTTCCCACTCAGTCACTTAATTACGAATTCGTACGCGATCATTAGCCTACTTAAAACTTGTCGCATTGATCATATAACAGTAATAATGATTTTGTGAATTTAGGTAAACCGATTTTCCGAGTCACTTAATTCGCCCAGAGCCGCGCCTGTTCTAGGGGTGGCTTTCCTGTATACTTTTCTCCCTGAAATGCTGAGTTTATGATTTTCAAATCTTCAAAACGAGGATTTCGTTGAATAATCTTCTGTAACTTCGAAGAACATGCGCCTCCTACCGGTCCAGATACCTATTTGTTTTCTCGAAACGTTTTCAATGATATCTATGATGTGTTTCAAATGGGAAGAGTTCTCGCCTGTAGCGAATCAGATGCATTAGAACGTTCAGCGTTGCCACCTCCTTACCCCCACTCTTTTAATATTCTCCTCTCTCTCGCACACATGTGAGTCTTCTTGGCGCTAAACATAAGGGAACGCAAACTGAGTTTTCCAAAGGTTTATAATACTGTAGTTGTTGAAATCACAAGTACTATATGGATATTCGTATATTACGCATATGTTTTAAATATATAGTTTAAAAACAATTATAGTTTATGAATTACTCATTTTCCTAATCTAACGAAAATGCCAGCTGTGCGTCCATATAGCTATGAATGTTACATTAAGAGATAATTCGTCATTGTCATTGTATTCATCGTCTGAGTATTGCAAGTTCATGATGATAGGCTTCAAAACCCCGTTACGTGCTATTTCTTTCCAAAAGTCGTCTTCTTGTAGTTTATCTGATGCCTCACGCAGTTTTCCCAGTCTTGTTGTGTTCCTTGTCAATTTCTTGGGGAATAAGTCGTTCTATGTCAGTCAGTTTAAAAGTATTATTTCTTTTTGCAACATAATTTGAGCCCACATGAACTCAATTGGATTGTTCTGGCAGTGATCAGGGGGGAGGTGGTTTATAATACCTCGTGTCTCATTTCAATTGCAAGCTAATCCAGCTGATACCCTCCCTAGTTTGTAATTGGAAGAACAACTGAATAATGCTGCGTTGAACTCTCCAGAGTAAATAGAAATTACGAACCATTCATAAACAAAGTTATGTGACCAAAAACGTTCTGCTAGACCAGTACGACGTGTTTTGTTTCCTCTTGTTCCAATTTAACAAACACGTTGGCTTATTCAAAACAATTCTTTTATCATGTCATGTAAAACGTTTACGTTTAAGTTCTGAGTAATTACAAATATATGTACACGCATACATGGCCACCGATAACGCTATTCATTACATTGCTTACGTCACGATGCATTGTTTTGTAACAGTACTTTATTTGTATTAGGAAAACTACATGATCTAACAATATGAGGTTTTGTTAAATACATTAATCTCTACCTTACCCATGGATCTGTTGTTGCAAAATCTGAATTTTTGTTTTAGCGCGAATAGTATTGACTAGGTTGGCGCTCGTCACATAACAGTTATGGGAAATGCAATACAACACCGCAGGACTCCGATTGGTTACTCCTCTAGTAGCGCTCAAGGACAAACATCATCCCATCATCCCTGTTAATATAAGCAAGCGAAGCCGCAAGAGTATGGCATTGGAGTCCTGGCAATGGAGGAAGCTTTTGTTTCATCTAATTCATTGACAACGTCCTTAATGTCCTTTAAGTGCTCAACATAGGAACAGAACAGAATTCCGGAGGAATGGAATTTGAAACTCGTTTGGACTGATTTACCCGTACATCTTTTCCTTATTGAGATGAATATTATTTAAGGATGAGTTCCACTTGCATTAATTTACTCTTCCAAATGACCTTCCAAATTCACTTCGAAGATCGGAAAGCAGCTATTTAGGTTATTTTAGGGATCAACCCCAGTGGCGGCTGGTGGGTTAAATTATTGGTGGTGTACAAATGAAAAATAAAATACAGAGTAGTAATGACTCACCTATTTATTCAGATTCTCTGCTCTACTCTCCTTAGACCTGGCAAATCTATCGATAACTTTTGCGTTGAAATCGCTGATCTTCATAACAAAATCTCTCTCAATTGAAAGCATTACTAATGCTGTCAATCGGTCCTGTGACATTGTGTTCCCAAGGAAAGTTTTTATTCCTTTTAAAGTTGAGAAACAGCATTCTGCTTCAGTGGTAGACATTGGCATAGTTAACAGTACTCGGAGGAGTTTGACATATTCGCTGAATGTAGCACATAAGTTGTTTTTCTTAATTAAGTCCATCAAGCACAAAGCGCCGGACATTCCACGAAATTCCTCTCGACTGTAAATTACAGTCAGTTCTCTACGAATTTTTGTTCCAATGATAAAAGGATAGAACCTTATTGTTTATCTAAGGGAATCCTCTGGAAATGTCTTAGAAATTTTCTTGATGAAACAAAGTTGAGGCTACCAGATGCCCCGTGAAGCTAAATCTGTCCTTTGCTTCTCTAAGAATGTCACATACTTCAAGAGCTTCTCTTCTTTTCACATCATGATCTAATATTCTTCTTCTCTTAATTGCAGTTTCTTCGTGTTCCTCGATATCCACGCTATTTCTTACCTTTTCTACTTCCCTTTCAAATGCGTTTAGCTGGGCGATGGCAAACGTTGCATTGCAGTCTCGTTTCTACAGCTGATTGTACAAAATGTACACATGTGGCATGATCTTGTAGAAGGAAGACAGCCAGAATACAAAATTATAATCTTTCAAAGTGGCCATAAACCCAGAAGCCTGAACAAGTGTGGCGTTGTTGTTTAACAGAGCTCTCTTCTGAATAACCTCCATGCATTTAATTAAATTCTCCCTGTGTTCGAAAAGCAGAGCACACAGAAGCTAAGCCTGAAGGTCACGCTATAGCCGTTGCTAAGAGTAGGAGGAGCTAGGTTTATAAACCTCCATTTAAGCAATGTATAAGAAGCCACTCCCATCTCTTCACCTTCCCGCAAACCCCTCAGAGGGCCCACATTTGGGCGAAATCTTAGGTTAACTCTTCGCTGAAAACCTGTGGCTCCTACAGCTAATCACTGTTTATTTCGACTTCTGCGGTCATGGGCAGCTACAGACGATAAGCGTAATTGAAACATGTTTGTATATGAAACAATGCAAACAAGTACAGCTTTAATGTGCAAAATGCACCTGTTGTATATTCAGAATCAGTGGGTGTAGCGCAAACCTGCAACCTTATGGAGGAACCGCCCCTGATCAACCCTCATTTAGGTTCCTTTAGGTTAAATAAGGTTAAAGTCCGGATCCTAGTTATAACACATACACCAAGCAAGTAGAGAGATGTGAAAGATATAAAGGTCTTACTAATTCCTCTGTGGCTTTTGTTTCACACTCAAGATTGATAGTTTGATTACTTCGAAGCTACTCAACTAGCATGTCGGAATAAACATTACCATTTCTTCAGAAGTACATTTTCAAGAGTATTCTACTTTCAATGGCAGTATTTTATTAATGGTTTTCATAATAAACTTAGTTATTCTTCATTGTGAACCATTTGGGTATCAAGAGAGAGAGAAGAGAGAGAGAGAGAGAGAGAGAGAGAGAGAGAGAGAGAGAGAGAGAGAGAGAGAGAGAGAGAGAGAGAGAGAGAGAGAGAGAGAGAGAGAGAGAGAGAGAGAGAGAGAGAGAGAGAGAGAGAGAGAGAGAGAGAGAGAGAGAGAGAGAGAGAGAGAGAGAGAGAGAGAGAGAGAGAGAGAGAGAGAGAGAGAGAGAGAGAGAGAGAGAGAGAGAGAGAGAGAGAGAGAGAGAGAGAGAGAGAGAGCGAGAGAAAGCCATTGAATTTTGACAGCTTTGTATCTGTACTCCATTGGCACTTTTTAAAAATATTGTGATAGCTCTGTTGTAATGCGCTTTATAAGGAGGATATTTAGTTATTTCCCAATGTTTGACAGTTTCATTTTGCTGGAGCAAGTTATGCAAATTTTGCAACAGATTTGAAATTATAGGTGCTATCGAGTGCTATTGATGAAGTGGTGAAGTTAACATCTGAGTTTACCGGTGTGTCGTTTTCCAGCATTTATAGTGCACGCAAGCAAACAGCCACATTCGGTGAAGTTCAGACTTCCGGCAAGAAGAGACCACGTGCCAGATCAGTGTTGGATGTTGTCTGTGATGGGTTTTGTGGTCAGCAATCCACCGAAAAGTTCATCAATTCCCCAAATTACAACCGAATAGCGTTATTGTGATGGACAATGCCCCCTACCATAGTTTGAGGCTAGAACGCATACCAAACAAGTGACATCATAACATGGCTACAGAGTAAAAATATGATTTTCCACGAGGGTCATGTTAAGGTGAAATTACTGGCAATGGTCAAGTCTCGTGCTAAAGAGTACGAAAAATACGTAAGTAACAGATAATTTTCATGAATATTAATAGTGTGCTACGTGATACTTAGCCCGAAAAATGTGCTTTTGTGTCGACAATTTATATTAATATTAAATTTAAAGAAGCGATTAAGCGGTTGGCTTAAATAAATACGTGGTTTTTGTGCTGAAAATGCGTATTCATATTATTAATATTGTACTTAATGAAGCGGTAACAGTATTGTCAATCTGAGCGCAGTGGACGCGGAGTGATGCGGTACTTTATTCTCTCGTTGGATATAGTATATATGCAAGCTATTTGATCACAGCATGTTTCTTTTGTGGCCACAGGAGATAAAACATGAAAATGTTACAATTTTTGTAACAGGTACACATTTAATTTATAAAAAGAATTAACGGCCATTTTTGAATTGTAATGTGATTTCCTCCAATGTGCATTTTACTGCTCATTTTTCTCTGATTTCTGGGTCGTAGCCGTTTATCATTTGTGAGTGTCCAGGGCAAATTTCTTCAGAAGATAAATCTGAAATATTGACATAGAATATAAATGTAAGGAGAATAATTTATTAAAAACAGCGTTTAGTATATCTAAAATTGTCTGTGAAAGAATAACAGATGAATAACAGCATTAGTAATATGAAATGCAATACTTTAGGTCAAGTTCTGGGTAATGCATGAACCTGAGAAATATATTAAAGAGTTTTGTAAAGAGAAAGATCGCCATTTTAAGACATACAGAAACAAAATGTTGTTAGGTAACTTAACCTTGGTAATTATATGCTATGTCAAAATATTCAGTGGATAGAGAAAAGTAATTTTTCTCAGATAACGCTAGAATTGTTAGCATGTCAGCACATTCCTCACTGACGTATTCTCGTGAGAGAAACACCTGTTACAGCTGCATCCGCCATCCAGTCAACACTTTACCTCTCACAAGTGAAGTAAAAATAACAAAAGTAAAGGAAAGTAGAGAAACGTTCTTGCGAGAGTTAGTGACTGAGGTTGGTGACATTGCGTTTTCTACAGATGGAAAAACACCGTTTAGCGGTGAAGTGAATGCAGATAAGCGTTTTACTGTCGAGCAGTATATCGGGCGCGAAAAACACATAAAGGCTATTGCACTTACAAAGGAAAGTAAGATAATCAAGTTACTTCTTAGTCAAGGGCGGGAAATTCATTCAAATAATTTATTTTTAATAGAGATCTTTGTAGAGCAATGGTTTTTGCCGATATTCCTTTAGCAAAAATAAATAACGCTACCTTACGGCAATTTCTGCAGCAGTGTCGGAACACATTACAGATAAACGTACCCTTAGAAAAGTTTACTTACAGGGTTGTTATAAAGAGACAATAGCGAGAGTATGCGATTTTGTAGGAAATAACAATATATTTGTTTCAATAGATGAGACAGTGATAGAGAGGAGCATTGTATTGCAAATGTCATAGGTATATTAGAAGTTTACACCCCTCCAAAAATGTTTCTTTTTACAACGGAAATAATAGAAACGTATAACCATCAATGTATACTGCTTGCAGCGGGAGAATAAAGTAGATGTAAACAAAACCACGTGACCGTTGAGAGTAGCGGACCTTCTTCACAATTTTCATGATGCCTCCCTTGAGAAAGTACTACTACTGAGGTGTGGAGTCTTGAGTTCGGTTTGCTAAAGCGCACAACTAGTGTGTACTAAGCTTATTTCAACTATAAAAAACATATACTAATAGATAATTAAGTTAGTCTGCAATTAAAGTAAATCATGCTGCGCATCCATATTGAAGCTGACAGGCGTATCCAGTTGTGAATCACTGTTAAACATTAGCGCGGAAAGTCTTTATGAAGTGGTGAAAAGATAATATTGAATGTATTTAACACCAAAATGTGGTGTTCTTGGGGGACTAAAATGCCAGTTTATACCCTCAGCACTGGTGTAATGTTGGATTTCTTGCGTAGTTTGCTCACATCTAAAACGCTCTTGTAGTTCTCTGAATTTCCTTTCTGCACCTACGAAATTTGTGCCATTATCACTATAAATATTCCGAAAACGGCCACCGAGAAACAAATCTCTTCAAGGCTGCAATGAATGCATTTGTAGACATGTTATTAACAACTTCTAAGTGTACTGACCTTGTAGCAAGACAAATGAATAAAGCTATATAACATTTTACCTTTGTCTTTGTTCTAAAGGTACCAGATTTAATAAGAAATGGTCCTACATAATCAATACCACAATTTCAGAATGGCCGAATTGACTCCACTCGTGCCCGTGGTAACTGTCCCGTAAGTTGCTTTGCTGCATTTGCTTTCAGTTTATAACAAATGAGGCAATTATGAATCAAACTTCTGATAGTGTTTCTGCCATTCAATATCCAATATCGTTCTCTAAGCGAGGGTAGTAGGTGCTGACAACCTGCATGCAACAATCTTCTATGCTCATGCTCAGCAATGAGTTTTGTTAAATGATGACGACTCGGTAATATCAAGGGATATTTCTGATCGCAGGTTAAATCAGAATGTTCTAGTCTCCCACCAACTCGAAGTAGTCCTTGACTGTCTACAAAGGGATTCAAAGATTTCAAACGACTGTCAGAACCAACTGTCTGGTCAGATGTTAGCTGCTGTGTTTCTGTGCTAAAAGCTGATAATTGTACAATATTAATACATATATTTAAAGAATTCTGTAATTCAATAAGCGATAAAGGCCCAAGTATCCTCTTGGTCTTTGGTTTAGTACAGCTGTAGCAGAACCTCAAACAATATGCTACAACACGTTGCAATCTAGACAAAGCAGAATACCATACGTTACAGTCTTCAACTGATACTCAAGAATCGGAGATGCAGAGACACTTCTCCATAGCATTCTTTGGTACACTTGATCATTAAAGTGTACCCAAATCTGTCGATATATCTTTTCTATGTCAGCTGTAAATGCTACTTCATGCATTCTGAACCTCAAGATAATTATACAAATATCCTGATGAATAGTGGGACCAACATGTAACAAATCATTCAATGCAATTCCATTTTTCGAGGCTGCAGAACAGTAAAATACTACTCTGGTCTTTGTAGTTGAGCTGTATTCCTTTACAACTGCATGATGAGGCATGTAGTAGCAACGCTCTCTCGTTGGACTTGCTACCTCCATATGACCTAATTCTTTATATTCTGGTAGAAACTCTATATAATCTTCCTTTATTCTCTTGGTTTTGTCTAGCTTTCCTTCTAACTTATATAGCCTTCTGGTAGCTACCGTCTTTGAGTCATCTAACTTCTTTGGATCTTCCTTAAATGGGAGGCGAACCATAAATCTTTCACAAGATTCTCTTGTAGTATTTTGAGAAAAGTGGTCTTCACATGCCACTTCATCCTTAGTTTTTGGTGTTTGATGCAACTCTTCAATCTTCAATCTCCCAAAATCTTTGTAGTTGTTGCTGAATATTAACATCAGTCTTTGCAAAACAGTAAACGACCGGCCGCCGTGGTGCATCACAGGACCTTCCAGCTTCAGAATATTTTCTTGAAAGTACCCAAGTAAACTCTGTTTCCATCATAACAGGATGATCATTATCTCGAAGTAATTTACCTTGACGCTGAATGTATGAGTACACCTCTGCGCCCAAAAAATATCTATTCTTCCAGGCTCATAAAATCTAGGATCCGTAAATGAAATATTCTGGGGTAGATTCCAATCACTGAAGTCAATTTTCTCTACTGGCAGATTTTCTGTAACCCTTGGTAACACTAAACATTCCACCGTCATTGTAAAATCACGTACAAATAATCTAAGTTGAATAAAAACGCCATGTTTAGTTTCTGAAACTGCATTTCCAATTCCTTGAACAGGTTTAGGATCATGATGCCTCTTAAGCCTTAATCTCTGAGTACATGCCTCAGATTGTGATCCTGTGTCTAACAAGGCTCTACAAATCTGCCACTGACCTTTATAATTCTTAACTTTATCAAGGCTGTAGATAGGAGAATGTGTTTTCGAGGTTCAATTTTAAATGCACATTAACTATTGATGCCATTGTCTCTTAATGAGAAGCTTGGGTCTGCTGAACCTTCAGCATTACTAGTGTGTTGCTGTTTAGGATCACCAAGGTGCACTAAAGTATGATGTTTTTTTTAACCACAAATGCAAAATTGCTTGATTTGCATTTTCTAACTATATAACCTGTTAGCAAACAGTGAAGTACAGATTGGAATTTTTAACAACTTTTCTGCGTTCCAAATCAGGAAATCTGAAATCTTTACATTTTGTTAGTGCATAAACATTATTACAACATGCACACTTTATTGTTGTAGAAATGTAAGTCTGTGGAAAGCTAGATTTGTGTTTGTGATTTGTGGCTTTCTGAGAGTGAGGATTAATATTGCTTGTGCCACTTGTGTTTAGCTTAGAACTTACTATTTCTAATGATTTACATTTTCCTTCTAGGAAGTTAATAAGATTCTGTAGAGAAGGGAACTTATTTGCATCTAAAGTATCTTCAAATTCCTTTCTAACCACTATATCTAACTTATCTAGCACTAGTTGTGACACTATCAGATCATCCAATGAAATGTCTAAGTTAAATGCCTTTATTGCATTTAAATTACTCATGGTTTGATTTATCAGGCTCCTGGCTGATGATTTATGAGCTACAGGTAAATTCAACAAATGTGCAAGATGAGCAGAAGCAATAAGCCGTAAATTGTCATAACGATTGCAGATAGTTTTAAATGCAACATCAAAATTGGAACGTGTCACTGGAATGTTAGCTATCAAATTGTGTGCTTCGCCAGTAAGCGACGATAGCAAATAATGAAACCTCTGAATATCATCTAGACTCAATATTAACAACTAAGCTCTCAAATGTATAAAAAGTGCTTGAAAGAGGTTACATCTTCACTGAATGAAGGTAATTTTATTGTTGGCAATTTGTTTCTTACTAGCACTTGAAATTGAAAGAGAGTGGCTACTGGGATTATTTTCAGCATTTCTCTCTGTACTTTGTGCTATCAATTTAGGCATTCTTACTTTTATTTCATAGTAAGCTAATTCAAATGCTTCTTTATAAGCAGCGTGACTTTCAACATCTTCAAATAATTCTAACTGCGATTGAGCATCTTCAAATTTATCTCTAATGTTGGGAAAATCTTCCATTCTTACATTTATCAAATAAATATCTGAACCTGTTTGAAATTGTTCAACAAAATATACAAGACGAGTAAGGTTTGCTTTAGCTACTGCTCGTGCTGTAACTAATTTCCTCTTAATTTGTTCATCCACGCTGAATGCAAGAATTGAAATCAACAAATCTAGGTGATGAGATGAAACAAAGAATAGGAATGTATATGTAAGAATAAAATTCAACAAAGTTGAGAAGAATGCAAAGTACAATGGTTGTAAGTAACCTCAGCCAGTATGGTAGGTTACTACTTAGCTACTAATATTAAAAACTCAAACTACCATCCAACAATTTTACTACGAAGGAGTCAGGTCAACATCGTGTACCATCGGCTTGCTTCGTGCTCTGACGTCAGCTTCCAATTTGGAGAAGACAAAATGGTAGCGTGCTGAATTCATAAGCGTCACCAAATATGTTACAAAGTTCCTGTCACAGTATACAATTTCAAAGACAATTAACCACCAAATTCACTATATCCGGCCCGGAGGACCAAAATGTTCCATCGTGGTGTAAGTTGTGGCCGTCAAATCAAAGCCCACAACCTAAATGGATTGTATTGTAGAAGAATCGGCGAATTGTCAAAAGAAAATGTTTGACGCTTTTATTGATGTATTTAATTTCTTACTATCAAAGCCAGTACATTCTTGTACTCACACTAACTACTACACTTTGCACATATAGCGAATGCTGGCTAAATCTAATACTTGATTAAACATTTAAACGATTTACAATACAAAACTAACTCGTTGCCACGAACATGTTTCAACCTTCTCACTGCTATTCTCAATTGTCTTTTTCAAAAAGGTCCACCAACTCCTTTAAACACAACACGACCAACTGTCACTGAACAACGTTCAAGCCAGATGAAAAGACGATTAGAAATCGACGTTTCGGGAGCAACCTGAGAAGTCTGGACTGGCAGAGCATTGCCAATTTTCGGGAGACGGCCATCTTGGCAAAATGCAATAGTTACTGGTAGCAGAGAGTTAAGGAGGCTTTGGCCACTTCCTCCGAGAGGAGTGCGCTTAATCTTATGCTGTACTTATGCTTCCTCTTGGAAACCGGCCTTAAAATGGAAATCCGTCGACTTAACAAGCACAGATCAATGCAGCTTGATAATCAAATTAAGTAGTTACGTTTCTTTGACCCCAATTAATTTTCTATACTCACACCATTTCATGACCTGGCATTTAATTTACTGAAAACAGTCTTTTGTTCAGTAATGCGAATATTGATAGTGTTTTATCTTTGTTTATATTCATATACCTGTAATTCATTTGTGGTTATAACATTTATTAAAATATCCTGATGATGTGAGCGATGTACGCTCCCGAAACGTCGATTTCTAATCATCTTTTCACCTGGCTTGCTACCCGAGATGTTGAACATATTCGTCGCCAGGAAAGCTTCAGGTTTTATATTACTGCTCTACTTTCAACATATCAACACGGTTTACTGGCCTCTTACAAAAAATTCTCTTTTGCACCAGCAGTGCTGAATACAAGATGCCAGCAAATGAACAGAGATTATTTTCAATGTAGATAGTATTGTGTCGCTGTTCGAATGGTTATCATGGATTTATCTTTGTAATAGATACCTCTCAGACAACGCCTGATTACTCTACGTGGAGTGAACATATCTGTCATTTGTGATTTCTGCGAATTCCATTGGTTGAAGTGATGCGTTCATTGGTGCTTAGCACACGAACGGGAGGCCCGTCGGTACACATCTCAGTCTTACAAGAATAATCAGTGCGTTATCTGAGAGGTTTCTGTTAACAAAGATAAATCCATGGTAACCGTTCCAGCAGCGCTATAATACATCTATTTATTGCAACATCGGGAACTGATTTAGTAGTAGTTCCCCTGACTCCTCCAGAAAAAGTATCCCTCTCAAGGTTCTCACGTAAGAGCAAGTGTTGTTTTTCTGTACGGGAGGAGGCACCATCATTATCCACATCGATAACGGTAACTGTATAACACGTACCCATGACTCACTAAGAAACTAAAGGGATACTATACACAACGGAGAGTAAGCAGCGTCAACAATGACTACATGTGAATGACGCAAAAAAACTGAAGAAAATGCAGCAAAGGGTACATTTCCTAAAAACAATAGATATTAAACCCTAAAATGCAAAACGATGCAAAATAAAAGTATTCAATATTGGTTTATTTTTAAGAGAAACGAATTTATATTGCACTCTGCACTATCTGTGATGACTCAGAAAAAGATATTTCATCAAGTTCTGAGCTCTAATTATAAATATATGGAATAAAATACAGATAAGTTAAAAATACAACGTGAGGTGAATAGCAAAAAGAAGAAACTTTAAAGTGAAAGGGTACAAAGAGCCCTAGACAATAATGAGACACAACAGGAAAGGCTTTCAATTCTGAAAGGTACACACAAAAGTGTGGTACGAACAAAGCGAGGACAAAATCAAAGTTTCAGGGTGACCATCTGGCGCCGATACGTGTCTAATCAAAGAGCATAAGACACGGCGTTACAAATGACTGACAAACTTTTATAAGCGGGAAATACAAGATGTACTATTCTAATGATAAAAGCTGCGAATATAACTTGTACGGAGTAAATAAGGCAGCAAATGGAAGACACTTACGATGTATAGAAAAGAACCTATAAACTGGGTAACACTTCTAGTTAGGAAGTGGAAGAAAAACCGTTATCTCACTAATGAGCAGCTCCAACTGCGCAATCGCATCCTGTAGTAATATCATCGTCCTCCTCAGGTATCGTTTCCTTTGTCCGCCGATTTGTTCTTCTGTGATCACGCAGACTGTGGACTTCTTCCTCCTGCTATCCATCGTTGTACAGTAAGGAGTGTGGTAGGTGTTACTCTGGCAATATCACGAGGAGCCAATGTTCACCCACCAAATCCCCAAAGTCATGTCATATTTCACTTTCGATATTGGAATACATCGCCGTACTTAAGTCGCGAAAACGCAAATGTCAAGTGTCACAGGAGGTCACTGCACAAACAACCAAGCAGGTAACAGAACACTAGGATTGTAGGAACACTACTGTTTGGATGATATTAACGCAGGCGACTCTACATAACACAACACATAATTTGATATCTTATTGCGGAGAACTTAAACTTGCATATTACTTTTCAGGTATACAGGTTGTTTCAAAGCGACACCAAACGATTATAGCCGTGCGTGGTTTATAATTAAACTAGTCCGAATTTCGGTGTCGCAGCTTCGAAGTTCTCTTAGGTATTGTCACCCAATTATCGGGAAACACAACAGAGTAAGGGATCAGAGGCCGCGCCACGCCCACCTCATTAGTCTCTGTCACTAACTAAGGGGGATGATTAGGGAAATGTCATTTGTCGCTGGCCGCCTCTTTTCTCCCTCCCACTGCCGTCTGGAACCCTCGCGTGGATTCACGGAAACCAGAGACTTCTAGAAGACTGTGATATTCCTATAAAAAGGGCTGCAGTGAGTGAATTGAGTCAGTCAGTCAGTGCTTGACGAGCTAGTGAACGGACAAGAAGACTGCGTGCGTGCAACGGAAGAATTTACGTAATTGTGAGCGTACAGTGGAACTTTAACGGACGAACTGGTGAACTGTAATTGTGTGCATTACGTAATTCTGTGTAATTGGCAAGTGTTAAACTGTAAGTTGGTGGAAATAAAGAACATTGTTGAGTTTGTGTAATTGGACTTTTCATTTCACGAACCCACAAAGTCACAGTATAATTTTATGCAGCATTAAATATTACATTATTTTGTGATTAGGAAGCGCGGGAACCACTAAAAGTTGTTATTGAGACGCACCGGCCACGAAAACAAAAACATTACTGCTGCCTCTTTATCAGTGACCCTAGCCTCGCTTTCAGGTAGCGGGCAAAGGACAGTTATTTGTACAAAAGTCGTCTAATAACTCGGACAGTTGCAAGGTTGCTCTTCAGTGTAAAACTACACATTCCGTCCTAACAGGGAGGATTTTGCGCGTACTTAGATAGCAAATACAAGCAATATGGAACGCTATACGAACGCCGAAATGACGGATAAGGTTTTGATGGATGGAAGATATCAAGGGAGTTCAACGAAGGCACAATTAATTTAGTTTCATTAAAAATATGAATTGTAAAAATAGTTACATCAATGATAATATTTATTTGTTTAACTTCAGAGCATTTTGTTATGATCTTAATTGTACAATACTTTCAGCCACTTACTGTAAAATCAACATCTTCCTTTTCAGTTACAAATGCTTTATTTAGTATTATCAAACACGTGAAATAAAATGCTCGTCTCATTGCGTAACCCATTTAGCTTTGGTTAATTTATCTACTATTCTTTGATGTTGTTTTCTATTCTGTTTATCATTTAATGATTCAATCCTCAACTCACTAACATTAACTTCCCTCTAAAAGGTATAAGTTGCATATGTCCTGCAGCTTATTTGCCATCATGCACTGTTATAACGGAATTTTGGAACACGTTAAGCAATCATAAGCGATAATTAAGCAATAGCTTCTTTATTGCGGTTTCATAAGCCAAAGAAACTCTTAATAGTATCAAGCTAATACGGAGTATGTCGGTATGTTTACAAACAGTTACAGCATGCGGCACGGCGTGTGACCTATACCTGCGAACTCCGACAGCGTGAGGCACGCGTCGTTGTTCCTCTTACTGCCTAATCCACACTAATTCTGGAGCATTTTTATGCGGCTTTATTGGCGGTGAAATCTAATTATATATGCTACATAGAAGCTGAGCAACTACTTCCATGTGTTGGTTCGGTGTCGTTTTGAAACATTCTCTGTATTTCGGTCTGAGACATTTATTTGTCATCATTTAAGCATATAGTGTAAAACTGTTACAATAGCGAGTGTAGATAAGGGTTCGGTTCCGTAGGACCTGATGTTGGGGTTTCTAGTGGAATGTTTCTGGCATATATTTCCTTTCAGTTCAGATTAGCTTCAAAAAGATAATCTTCTTCCCTGGCGTTCAACGTTGTCCACGAACATATCTGCGATCATGTCGCAATCGTAAATCTGAAGACATTAGACCAACCGCTATGTGCCGATCGTGGCGCCATCAGACCTGCATATTCTTTGTATTCCTTCGCTTTAACTTTCTTGTTTAGTTGTAGTAGACTTGCCACAATGTTGAAATCGTGCTCCCAATGCTAGATTAAATGCCTCTATGCAGAATGGAAGGTTTTTCTTAAATCACATTTCCCGTATTGTTGAAATTAATTACAAGTAATGAAGTTTAATCTAGCATTAAAGATTCCCGAAATAAGTCCCAGTATCTTAATGCCCGCGTACATTTCCGCATTGCTTTTGTGAAGTATCAAAGGCTTATATTAATTTCAAAGGCTTAGCTTCATTTTCTGAAGCCTCACTTTAAGCCATTTCAGCTTCTTAGAACTTCCTTCTTAGAACATAATCCTTGTAATCCTTAAGGTGGTTGCCCGCGTTATCATAAATGAAAGCGTATTCTCCTTGGAAGGAGGATTTAGAGCCCGTTCTTTTTCGACTATGCATGATACTGGTACTTTATGTGCTCTCCAAAACAGAAATAAACTGTGCTTTTTATCGACCAAGCGGTAGTGTGCGTTAGGTACCCCGGGAATAAGTTTTTAGAGAAAATGACAAACAATCAGGGTTTTCAATTATATAGTAAATATTCCACTATAGAATGAACTTGATTCGTCATTTTTAAAAGCGCGACGATATGTTAAGTCCCATTGGACCCACCCAATTTCCATCTCTGTATGTGTTTCCTATCGTCTCAGCTGTGCAGTTATGTGTAAACAATATATTCTTTTAATTTCATTTTTTTCTACTAAAAATGTATTAGCATACAGAGGGTTAATTTAGAGTAAAAGATCAGGAAAGGTTTATCACCTACTTTCATAAAAACAATTGTTTTGCATGTAGTAAGTTCAAGCATATATTTGCAATTATTTATTTTTATTTTTATTTATTTAATTTATTTATCTATTTTTATTTATTTATTTATTTATTTATTTTTGCTCCATCAAAGAATAAAAAATATTGATTTTCATGCTTCACTAAAAATGTAAATAAGCAAAGTAGTTATTAAGGCTACATCTCTTGAGTAATTGAAACTATAGTGTGATCCATATAAACCTGAACCATTTCAATAGGCCATAACTTTTGAATGAATAATGGGACACATGTACAACTTTGGGAGAATATAATATAAAATTGGTAGATTACATTACACTATTTACATCCCAGAGAAAGTGTTGGAAGTGTCCTCCAGCAGCATCTATACATGTTTGTACTCGTCTCACCATATTCTCTGAAGTTTTACAGAGAGTATCCTCGCCAATTTTACTTATTTCGATTCCATTGGATTCCTTGAGAACATCCATTGTCCGTGGCCTATTCTTTTACACTCAATTTTTTGGATACCCCCACAAGAAAACATCCGGTGATGTTAGGTCAGGGGATCTGGGAGGCCACAGATCTTTTGAGATGACTCCATTATCAAAGAAACTGGTTACAAGTTCCATGGTGTCATTATATGTATGACACGTTCCTCCATCCTGCTGGAAATAACCTTCTCTCAGTTCTATATCATTCAGCTGCTCCACAAATGTATTGAAGATACCCATATAAACTTCAGTGTCTTTAGTTGTATCACAGAAAATGGGACCAACGATCCATAGAGGCTGGTGTAGGACACTTCCAACATTTTCTCTGAGATGTAAATAGTGTAATGTGATCTCCCAATTGTGTATTATATTCTCCCAAAGTTGCACATATGTCTTATTATTGCTTCAAAGGTTATGACCTATTGAAATGGTTCAGGTTTATATGGATCATACTATATTTAACTATGTTATCGGAGATTCTATTTGAGCTAGGGTTTCTATAGGCTCATTTCTTTATTTGCTCATATCACCTGTAGGTCCAGTTTTCAAGTAAGTGGCTTTAACCCATGACGCGACAGCCCTTAGAGGGCCAAGACCTGCCAACCCGACTGCCGACCTCATGCCCACTTGCGCACGGTAGAGATGGACGATCATCCAACCGATATGAGGAGGAGATGTGGTCAGCATCTCGGCATCCCCCAGCCGGAATATTGGTTTCCGTGACCAGGGCCGCTTACCTAGCGTAAGCTCCTGACTTTCCTCGCGATCCTGAGTGGGCACCGGTCCTATACCCGGGACCTAAAATCCCCACCACATGGGTGGGATCGAACTCGGGCCGCTTTCCGTGCATGCTGCCCTAGCCCGCTACGCCACGGCGCAGAAGTGGCTTTAAAATAACTTAAGAAATTCAGTGCCAGTGTTCCTTAACGATGTCTGCAAATATTGGGAGGAGTTATGGGTATGTGGGAAGTCAATTTGCCATTGGAAGACATTAGTAAAAGTTGTATGTTCATATGTGAATAAAGTAGAACTTTGTACTCCTTGTCTGTAGAATGCTACTGAAGCTCCGCTGGTGGCACATTACTCTCCAAAACTATGCGAGCGAATTATGTCTGTTATGTCAATGGATTATTTAGTTTATCTCTGCCATGTTTTATCAAAATTGCAGATAGTCCGAACTATGGCCCAAGCTTTATTGGAAGGTATATACATACTACTGATAGTCTCATTATTGTAGAGATAACTCGATAGAAGGAAATCCGGAATAATTAGCACAAGCTTTATCGATAGAATATAATTGTAGTCTCCTTGAAGTTTCTCTTCTCCCCGCCCCAGCGGCTAAGACACTCAGCGTATGAGACCGACCGTCCGTAGTGTTGGCAGGCTGTATAAAGCCAGAAGGTTAAGGATTTAGGGTTTTTCTTTTCGGGATGTTGTAGGATGGGTTATGGGTTTTTAGATAGAGATTATTTCAAGGTTACAAATTTTATGTACCTCAGGTTGTAGGAATGGATGCAAACCTTGCACCCTTGTGTTCCAATTTTAAATTCGTTTTAGGTTGAAAATTTTGATGCCAAAGAGGTTAGAAAATTATGTGGAGCTCAGCTTTAGCTGCTGTTAGGATTAGCTCCTGGGTTATCTTGGGTGCCCGCAAGCCATGCGGGGTACTCGGAACAGCCTGAAACGACGTCTAGTGGGGTCATAATCTCCCAATGATCTAACAAGGGCGCTTCTATGTGTTGGTGAAGTGGCGTATAATTTTGATGCCCGACGCCTAATTTCATCCGCCACGTAAGGAAGACCCGAGGCTCCATGAAGCAACCTGGTAGGAAAATAAGGACCCACAGAATTTATGCACCGTAGTCCTCTATTCTATGCACGTTGAAGCCATGTCAGCCAGCTGTCTGCGGCTATGCCCCAGATATTGCAGGCATATAGCATTACAGGAATTACCAGCGCTCGGAAGAGGTGCAACTTCAGGCAACTATCATCGAGCTCGATCCCAGCATTGGACAAAGGGAAGCGATGGTTCCTGCACCTTCGCCGATCGGTCCCTGATGTGATGGCGAAAAGTTAGACCTCTGTCCAATTTTACTCAAGATACTGGAACCTTTAGTTTCAATACCTTTCCATACAGTTGATATTGCAATGTGAATAGGTTTTCCGAAATCTGCATACATCATTTTTGTACAAATGTGATCTCAAATTTACTGCATTCCGTCATTAAGTGCGCATAATTATTTTAGGTAATGCTACGAGTGTTTTTGAAATTATCTTAAACTCAAAACCACGAGTTGCATTTGTAGAGACTATTTCACCAATAAAACAAGTTGTTTGATTCCCTTAATTGCATAGGCCTACATTAGCACATGAATCATATGACCTCACACCTCACAAGTCACGGCATACAAGATTAATAGTTCTTACAGGCCATGCACCAGTTGACACTAGCAACTTTGATCTTAAGGCCCGTCAAGTGGTGCTGATTGATTATAAGAAAATAATAAAATAACCTAACCTCTATTTTCAAACCACAAGAAGCATGTGATAATTGCTGAGCGATAATTGTGCATGGTGTACAGTTATCTACTTAGAGATCTGTGATTGGTCGGATTTTGACGAATCCTAGTACCTCATTGGGCGACACGAGCATAGTGACGTATGTGTGAAATAGTCTATATATCTATCCTGGCAACAGAAAGCAAGTGACAAGTAATTGTCATTAAGGAAACTATGCATTGTAAATATTTTAAGAAACTTCTTAGAAGTTCTGTTGAACGTTTCATCCATGGATACTTTATTAGCTGTGCACAACGAGTTCAAGTTTCATCCTGCAGAAAATATTTTGACCAATAATAGGAGAATTGTTCCGCCCTTATATATTGGCTGGAGGGGCAAGAGAGGCATGATCTTCCTGGACTGACGTTACCATGTGACGTCACGAAGTGAGCTGTATTGTTAATGCACAAACTCCGTTTCATATTGTTCCAGTACATAATCAGAAAAGTTTCTATTATGACGTTTCTTGCCGCTCGATAGAGTATATGAGAGCTGATGAGAAGCTTAGCGAGAAAGTTATTGGAGCTCGTGTTTAGGGATTCGAGTGTGAGTAGTCCATTGAATTGAGTCGGCGAGTGCAGCTATGTGGTGGGGATTCGTTACAGTGAAGCAGTTCATGAGTCAGTTGCTCAGTTGAGTTGTGTGAGTCAACAGAGCAGTGCAGAGAACTACGGTACTTTTCAAGCTCGGTGGTGAGGAGCCTGCAACATTGAAACCGTGCAGTGAAGCAGTTCATTAGCACGCCTCCTGTTGAGGAGTCGGCGGGTAGCGCCAACCGGCAGTGAAGCTGTTGACGAACGAATGTTGGAGTTGCTGTGTTAAGAGCCTGCATGCAGCTCCGAGTAAGAGGTGAACCTATGTGTACATATATTAATAGCAGCACAAGTTTGTGTACGCTAAAGAGTAAAGAAACCTTTTAGATACGTATTTATGATGTGTATTTGTTAGAAAGAGGTGATTTTAAGTTTGCATTGTGCCAACAATTTGGGTGACAAATAAATTTGAGGGAAACTTTCGTTTTGTCTCTTTGTCACATTATAATTAAGCTTTACATATCTGGTATATACTTATTTCTGTGAATATTTCTCAAATACTTCGAATTTTCAAATACTTATACCTTTGTTGTTATATGTTCGTACAAAGAGAACTGTATCACATAGGGATCAGCTCTTAAAGGAAGTGACTGTTGCTGAAGTCTATTGTATTCTCCTATTGCCCTTGTATCTAGAAGGTAACACATAATGAAGCCATTTCTACAAATGCCTATCTCTATTTAAATGAAACAGATGAAACTTACAATGATGATGAAACAATACGGTTTTGTAAGAATAGGTTGTTGAAAAATAGATAGAAAAATCATTTGAATGTAACAGATGAGCTTTTTGGTATATTTTCTAAAAGTGTTATTGCAAAAGCTTAATTTTTAATTTTCTTCGGGGTCAGTCAAACAAAGTTTAGCAGAAATGGTATCATTAGTATCTTGTGGAAACTGGATTAACAGTGACATCTTAAATCGTGGATCGTTATGATGGCACTGAAATTCCATCGTGTATAGCCAGACAGAACCGAATGGTATAGTACCGTAAAAATAACGCACTAAACAAAAAATTAAACCATAAAAACGAACTTCTCTAAAATGACTGATGCTACGAAAAACTTATTTGAAGTAAAGTGCAAACAAGTTCAGAACAAGTTTGTGTATATCTCGTATTTTTTGTAATATTACGTCCTCCAACATTAAGTCATATCGGACGATGAGTGGAATGGGTGAAATGGTGCTCAAATGAGCACAGGGTCCATAGAGTTTAGAGCGACCCGAAATTCATCATTCAGAATAAGGGAAAACCCTGGAAAAAACCTTATCTAGGGAACTCACCCGGACCGAGATTAGCGCGGAGGACCACTTGAACGTGAGGCAGACTCGCCACCATCTAAGCTACCGAGGCGGACATATACCTCGTATGGTTTACCATTTACACAACATTCATGCCGAATAAGGAGGACTTCATGGACAATTCCCACAGAAAATTCAGAACACTAAGTTTAATTAATCGTGAAAATATAATTAAACATAAAGTATTTTAATCAAAATAGTTTAAGCCATTTAAGAAAAAATGTAAAGCATCTTGAATGACGAAAGGTCTTCCTTATAAACAAAGGGTCATTTTGGGTTATAGATTTTCATGAAAGCCATTTTCCACATGGATGTGTGCGAGAAAGAACATATAAAGAATGTCATACAGAAGAAATAATAAGAGGCTTACGATGAGCTGTCATTTAGTACATCGTTTTTTTATCTTGTAACATTCTTCTGAACTGTTTATTACAGTAGTTAGCTACTATGTATGATACAATCATTGCGCACTTCGTATGTATGAAACTTTACCTTTTGTGATGTACCACTGAGATGAGGATAGACAATACGTGGAGGTTCTTCTAATTGTTTTCTTCTGATTTCAGAGAACCGCAAAAGCTTGTAACCGTTGAGATCTCGATATGATATCTTTGGGTGAAATGTAACGCTTTTGCCACCTTCTACATTACAACACTTTAATGTTGATGTTACAATATTAAATTATACATTTGAGTACTTATACTACATGGCAAAGCGAGAAAGTGTATCGTGAAAAATTCGCATTTACCTGAGACATTTACCTGAGCTTATCACACATACAAGGCGAGTCCAGTGTATGTATAGTCTGTTCAGATATAATCATGTCTTCTGGACAGCAACGTGTCATACATCGGCACGCGCAAGAAAACATATCATACAGACACATGCAGTGTCCAATCGCTCTATTTGTGTTTCGTAACTTACTGTACATCAACTTACTAATATTTCACTCTTCTAATCGCCCAGATACCTAATACCTGATATGAGATGATCACAGCGCTGGTCACCTGAAGGTCGATATGCATCAGCGCTCCGCCGAGTAATAGTTGTATATAGTTCTATGGAAGTTTAGTAACATCATGTGAATTTAATATTAGGAAGTCAAATTTTAAGAAGTTGTGAAAGGGTAGTAGCTCAATGGCTTAGAGCGGCTGGACGGAGACCAGAAGATCCGTGGTTCAAATCCCGGCTATGGCATTGGCTCAGTCTGGCTCTACCCTTTTATAGTGTGTCCTACACATGGCTAGTGTGAAAGAACTATTAATTTCAAATAATTTTACCTAATAGTGGTCCGAACTATAAACCCCGGGACTTAAAGTACTTACAGCATAGTAAGTCGACATTAAGGTAGTTGTCTCATGTATTTATGAGAACTCTTAGTGGTTTACCGGGAGCAAGACGAGTCAGTTGGAGAATTTAATGTCATGTTGGCACGTTAGCCATAGTAGCTCAATGGTTTAGAGCGGTTGGACGGAAACCAGAAGATCAGTGATTCAAATCCCGGCTATAGCATTGAAGTTTTTATTCTGGCTCTACCCGTTCATAGTGCGTCCTACACACGGCTAGTGTGAAGGAACAATTAACTTCCAGTCATTGTACTTAATAGTGGTCCGAACTATAAAGCCCGGGCCTTAAAGTACTTACAGCATAGTAAGTCGCCATTAAGGAAGTTGTCTCATGTGTTTATGAGAACTACTAGTGGTTTACCGGGAAAAATACGAGTCAGTTAGAGAATTTAATGTCATGTTGGCACGTTGTTCATAGTAGCTCAATGGTTTAGAGCGGCTGGACGGAGACCAGACGATCCGTGGTTCAAATCCCGGCTATGGCATTGAATTTTTAAGTCTGACTCTACCCGTTCATAGTGCGTCCTACACACGGCTAGTGTGAAAGAACAATTAATTTCCATTAAGAAGTTGTGTTTTATAAGAGTATGTGGTTAAACAGAATTAGGAAAACACAATATTATGAAAATTACTATGAGCAGTAATATTTATGTAACACGTCTGGTAATGAAGTGGATATAATTAATGTTAAACTTTACTTCAGGTTACCACTTTAGTTCTGATGCATTCTTATTGCTATTATTTTATAATTGTTACAGTTGCCTTCCTAGAGTGGCGTTTCAGATCCTTTCATTCATTCTGGGCTATTTAAGACATGTTTGTCAAAAAGTAAATGTTTCACACATAGGGTGTTTCAGAAATAGGTACATATTCTTTTGTTTTTAATTTACGTCCTCCAACGTTGTCATATCGGGCGATGAATGAAATGGGTGAAACAATGCCCAAATGAGCCCTGGGCCCATGTAGCTTAGAGTTATCTGATATTCATCTTTCATGATAAGGGAAAACCCGGACAAAAACCTTATCCAAATAACACACCCTGTTCGATATTCGAACTCGTGTTCTCTTGAACGTGAGGCAAACCTGCTACCATCTACGCTACCGAAGTGGATACATAATTTCAGGTGTGCATTTCCACATGTAGGTAATAAAAATGTCCACTACAACATGTGTCCGCAAATACTTGGTTTCTGAGTTGGAGACTTCACTGGAACGTATTTCTTGTCATAGGTAGTTTTCTCTACAGAAGATATTCAAAGTACCAACTCCTGTTTGCATTTAGGAGATCGACACATCGACTGCTCATGGCCGTGCGAATTGGACGCCAAATTACGATTATTGCGTATTTCATCACATTCTGCCACAATTCGATTCTGAAGGGAAGTAATTGTGTCATAATTCTCTATACATTAATCAGGAAATATGATCACAGGTCAAGGCGGCCCGGGTTGGATCCAAGGTGACCGCAAAGAGAGATTTCTGGTGGAAAATATGGCGCTGGGGCGAGTTTTATCCGAGTAAATAAATACCAGCTTGAAGGCTTTCAGGTTGATAATCCCATCCGAAAATTATGAATAAGGTAGCGATTAATTTTCCTCTCTCTCTCTCTCTCTCTCTCTCTCTCTCTCTCTCTCTCTCTCTCTCTCTCTCTCTCTCTCTCTCTCTCTCTCTCTCTCTCTCTCTCTCTCTCTCTCTCTCTATACATATACATATTTAATCTACAAAAAGTACAACATAATATTAATAATATTAAAATTATAAATAAAAATAATTTATTAAAAATTGGATCTCCGGTTCCCCCGTCTTCTCATTCTACCGGTGCTGCATCTCATGTATCATCAGTGTCACCACCTGCCGTGCTACATGTAGAAAAAGTGGACGTTAAACCCAATACATTCTATCCAGGTACCAGCGAGCGGTATGACTGAAGTGTGAAAGAGCACCATCCTGCAAGAAGTGAGCTCAGAGTTCATACATATGAGGTAAGGCATTTCCTTGGGAGTTTGTGTTTACCTGTCCCTAAGTATGAATACAAGTATATGGGTTCCAAATAACCAGTTCTGGACCACATCTTGAGAGCAAACCGCACTTAAAGATGACGTGGAACAGTACCATAAGAGTTTTCTTATACCCATGCATGCTTTTTGTAGAAGTTTGTAACGTCATCTTGTGAAAACATTGCCTTATCTCTAAAATAATATTAACACAGTGATAGGGGGAACCTAATTTCATCGCTAACCTTCGCATGCTGATAAAAGTATGCACAGAGTGCAGAATGTCTTCCTCTACATCTGGAGTTGTAGATTGTTATTGTCTCCTCTGAAACTTCTTGGGTACGTATGACGGCGATGGAGACCTTCAAATGTCTCTTTGCTATAGGTACCTCTCTTGCTACAAACGAAAAGCCGTTCTCCTTACCAAGGCACAGGAAGTGTACTTCTGTCACTTCTTGATTTGAGTACATGTTGCTTAGTCGAGGGCCAAGCACAACATTCAACGGGCCCTTTGCCTTGAAATGGACTATCAGAGACCTGCTGTTACGGGCTCTCATAAGTGAAGTCGGCTTTTTGATTTTATTTTTTTGGAAAATTTATTGCGTTTCTTTAGTTTGGCAATGCTATTTACAGGATGCCATAGCTAGGATGCATTGAAGTGGAAGGAGGTGTCGTTAGTGAGCGTGTGGCACAACGATGGTTCCAACCTTTCAACAATGGAGACGAAAACACTAAAGATTTACCACGTTCTGGAAGACCTAAGTGTGGAATATTGAGCATATATGCTAAGTTTTTGCGAAAAATTCGCACAAAAGTACCTGTAGGCTTTTAGAAGAACTTGGTGCATCAAAAGATACCATTTCTTGTAATTTACGTTCTCCAACTTTAAGTCATATCAGACGATCAATGAAATGGGTGAAATGACGCTCGAATGTGTCCGGGGTCCATGGAGCTTAGTTACCCGACATTCGTCTTTTAGGATAAGGGAAAACCCCGGAAAAAGCCTTCTCCAGGTAACTCACCCTGACTGGGATTCGAACTCGGGACCTCTTGAACGTGAGGCAGACGCGCTACCACCACGCTACCGAGGCGGGCAAATGAGATACCATTGCAGCAGGAATTAACCACTCGTCGATAAACTGTCGTGTCGTCGCTGCTTTTTCGAAGGTGGAATACAACGAGTCCACGTTCTCTTTCGCTATTACTAAGGGAAATGCTGCTTCTCGTAGATTTCTGCCTCAGCTGCTCAGCATGGATCTTGCACTCTGGGTATGCGTGGGATATTAGCGCAGAAAAACGAGAGCTTTCTTCGAAATGCCATTTATTAACATAAAATAGAATTGAAGGTTTGCGGATACGTCTTTGTAGCTACGGCCGCCGGATAGGTTCACTAACTATCACAATATACCACAATGCTGGTTAGGCTGACGACCAACTGCCTGTGGACCAACCTCCTTCCACGAGTGTTTCAACCCAAGTGACTTCTTTTCCCTCGTGGTCTCAGATCACGCCGTTACTTCCTCTTAACCCCCTACAAATTTTTAGCGCGAAACATCACGTGGTCACGCCAACTGAGAGACCTTTCACTTATTTTCCTGGACCAGGTGTGCAGTCAGTTTCCGAAAAAAATCGGTCTCGCGAGTGAGACAAGTACCTGGCCTATGACCCTTCTTACCTGCTCGCACACTTTTACCCCATTCTTGTCACTTTTAGCAGCAGGTAAGCCACCACTAACTGTACCTTTTTAACGTGCGCTGATTTCCAAATTATATAATTTCAATATTTTATGCATTTACAGTTTCGGCTTCACCACACATCGTCACATTAAGACACTTGGAAAACCATACAGAGACTGTAGATCTGTACCTCATGAACTGACACCTCAACAGGCTGAATGTAGAGTGAATATCTGTCGTCAGCGTATTCGTAAACCCATGGATGATAGATTTGTCAGGAATATTGTCACTGATGATGAAAAATGGGTATATTACCAAACACTAGGTTTTACCTCGAAACACTGGCCTGATTCCCGTCAAACTGTCAAAGTCACCGTTAAAAATAAATCATTTCGGTCTTAAAGTACTA